>APFE030477656.1:25323-58246 GCA_000404065.3 Pinus taeda
TATGGATCCCTCATCACAGAGATCCAAAGGCTGGAATTTTGTATCTTATAGAGAAGTGTTGTTGGTTTTCTGGTGTATATTCATAGTGTTGGGTGATCTAAGATTTGCTTGAGGTGAAGAAGGTCTTTCTAGCTGGAGGATGATGCTAGGTCAGAACATATGGTTGTAATCCTCTTGCTACTTTTCATCTTAATAAATCTATTCTAGTTTTCCTCCATATTCTTGTATACTTGTCTATATATGCATTTGTATGGTTAACACACATCTGGTCCTGTGTTATTTATGAATATAGATCTTTGTTTCTTTGATAGTAGTATGTTTTTGTGATTCCACAGGTGCTCTTTGAAGCTGGGCAGATGAAGAAGAAGCGGCGAAGCTCTATCAAGAAGGAGAGGAAATCAAGCGCAAGACTAAGTTTGGTCTTCTTGGTTCTCCTCTTGTCTATTTTCATAAATAAAAACGAAAGTAGACTTTACTTGTTTGTTTCTAACATAGCCACCCATCTTAGTGGGAATAGCAGCATCCGAGTGGACATTATTCCAGGTAACAATGAGGCCTAAAGTATTTACGCTTCCATCTAAAGCCAAACTATTATTTGAAAGTATATTATAGATGAATGATTTCAGAATTGGAGAAATGTTTGAAAATTTGGATTTCTTTATGGCTTTCTAGAGCAGGCCATCTTGTTTTGGTTAAAATTATGCTTGAAGTTATTTGAGTCTATTGGATGTCCCTGGCTTAAATTCCTAAGGGGGTTTTGAAATGGGCACATAGATTATGTTTCAAATTACTATGGGCATGTTCTCAGGAACATTATGTTCGCCCATGGGTCAAATGGTCTAAAATTCTTGTGCCTAAACTCCTTAGAGGCTAGGGTTTAGAAAACATTTTCTTTTCTCTCAGGAATTGACTACACAGTATTATTGACATATCATCACTTTAAAAATCCTATGGATTTGGTTTATCACTGAAAAATATTTTATCCCTCCACACTCTATATGATTGGATTCACCTATATCATTATTCAAGAGCTAATATTTCTTTGGTTTGGAGGGCCATATTAAATTCATTTCACGTGATCTCAACAGACTTGACATGAAAAAATGGAAATGGATAAAAGGTCTAGTTGGGTATGGACCCATGGGTGGGTAGTGGTACCAACCATTTATTATCTCCAGCTTTTATTGGATGGCTCTATAATTGGGGCACTCCAATAAGTTCTCACATTAGTGACCCACTATGTACTTGTGGCGATGGGGATGGCTTTCGACTGTCAGTTTACAATTATTGGGGGTTTTGAAGGTAATGGGTTGTATACTTAAATGCCTTATACTCATCACATATTCGGTTATCAAATTTAGAGGCTAAATGTTTATGTACTAGTAATGCACATGGCATTTACACCCCTAAATCACGATTTATTCATTTGAACATTATGGCTTAGGAAGTGGAACCTTTATGGTGGTGGAAAGTTATGTGGATTACAAAATGTCCATCCAAATAAAAATATTCACCTAGTGCATCCTTATGGATAAGGTACCCACCTTGGAAATGATGCAACATCAACATAAAATTGGGTTTGGCTAGTGCATTTTATGTAGGAATAGTGAGGAATAAGTGACCGCACATCAGAAGATTTATGGTGCACATGCATTCCTTGGGTTCAAGCCCCTTTTTCAAACCACCATGGGCACCCTAAGGAAGCGGGTTCCAGTCCCAACAAACCCTCTATCACGTCTCTTAGACATTTGTTTCCTATTACATGGACTTGTCCTTCCGTTTCTTCCAATGTTGGGCATCATTGCATCCCAATGTGATCCTTCCCAACTCATTCCCTTGTTGCACCGCTTTACACTTCTAGGATCTTTGCAGTGGATTGACTTGACAAGTGGATCGCCTTCCCACAAATTGACCATCTACATCTGTGCAACCTTGCATGTAGCCCCTTATGTCATGTCATTGGGCCTTTCCTAGTGCATTCGTTTCCCCCACCCTAATGTTCCTCTGCAGTGAAGCTTCCAATGTTATACCACTAGGAGGACTTGGGAGATGGGTTGCTCCTACACCAATTGCACTTTCCTCTGGTTCCAAGTGGAAACCACAGTATCCTATATCCACATTAGCCCCACACCCTATTCTCATGTGCACTTTTAATGTCGTGAGAATTAGTCTCCCAGACAACATGTCAAGTGGCTCACCTACCAAGAAATAGCTTATCCAACATGCCAACATGTTTGCCAATGTATCCCACTGACCTTTTCCTAGAATATCCTTTGAGTGATGCATCTGAACTTTCAAGATGGCAATTATCGGCCATGTCAACTCCCTTATCCAACAATGATACAAGGGAAATATCAACAACTAATTTTTAGCTTCCATGTTAAGGTTTTTGAATCAAATGAAGGATACCATTAGCCTAAAATTATCTTATAAGTTTAGGCCTGTTTCTTTCCTGCGCTGCAGCACTTGCTTGCATTCGATCTCTTTTATGGCTCGACTTAGGAAGTCTTACCAGATCACAATCATACACTCAATATTGAACCCGGTGGTTCTCATTGAGGAACCAAAACACTTATATGGCCCTACTAATGCACTATGGCCCTGGATTCAATGAGGATTTCATCACAGGCCTTTAAAATGGTCATTATAGAGATGATGACTTTATTTCTAGATTGGAGGAACCAACCAAGATCAACATGAAACAAAGCTTCCACAACATGGGAACATACTCATATGTGATCACAAATGGGGTACAATGATTACAGAAGGACTAGTTTGGCATAAACACACTTCTATAGTGCATGCCCTCGTCATTCAGCTCCATAATGAATCTAGGATATATATATATATATATATAATATAAATTAATAAAGGCTAAAATGCATTTACATAGTGCTAAATATAAATTATGGACCTAATTGGTAAATGCCCAATACTTTCTGCGCTAATATTAACACATGACCATGTATGTAGACATATCTATATTCTATCTAACCTATCTATATATATTTATATATATATATCTATATATATATAGATATATATATCTATACACACTCCCTACATTTCAGAGCACTTAACCCCAAATCATAGTCACAAACCCATTTAACAATGTCTCTTTCTTTTCATATTAACACAATAAACTATTCATATTTCAAGCAATTAATGTTGCTTAAATTTAATAGTCAATACATATATTAATGTCTTTAACTAGGGTTTTCCCTTCCAAGGTAGATTAATCTTAGATATTACGGGAAATGAGTCTAGGTCAAGGACCCTCTCGATTCTATGATTTGGAGAGTGGAGACACTGTCCCAAAAACTTCAAGCATTAAGAAAACACATTCATCGCTCCTACAAATAATAATAACGTAGTCATGCCTCTTGTAGAAATAACATCATCTGAACCAAGAATGCAAACATTTTCTCTTATGAATAATAAACATAGAATAACTTATCTTAAGAACTACAAGAATGTTCTAACTGAGAGTGGGACTCTAACTCTCCACCCAACCATAGACAAATTATAGTCATTATTATTCATAGTTGTCACCCCCAAGCTAGATTCTAAAGCTTGAGATGGAGTGCCTTTAAAGGGAAATATTCAACAAATACATAGTTGAACTAGAGCAACACCAGACCACCCTACCTTTATCCTCAAGGCAAGCCACTTCTCTTTATTATAGATTTTCCAAGAATTATTCAATAGGGATTTTAGTTGGTATATTTCTCTCCTTAGAGCTCAACAATGCAACTCCAAAAATCCTAATTTTTTTTCCTCTGCTTTAGCCTCTTAATGCTTTCTTTTGTATGTTAAACATATGCCCCTTATGACGTTAGACTCCCTTTTATTTTCCTCTACTCTTCTCCCTATATAAATGAGAGTCAAATAGGATAATAGATTGAGAGAGTTTCCTCTCCTTTCCTCCACCTTATCTTTTCTCTCTTGTGCAATCATTTCCTCCCACTGTCCTTGCAACTAGTGGATTCCAATTATATCCTCCCTAGTTTGTAAATTTTCTCAAGGCAACATTGGCCTGCGTACTTTTCTTGCATCTCAATTTAATTTTGAGAACCAACCCATTTAAGGCTCAACACCTAGCCTTAAATGACTAACATAACTAGTTAGGTTTTCCTGTAGAAAGGAAACCTTGAACATGCCAAGAAAGTAACTTCAAAAGCCAACCAAGGACTGACATTTAACTTAGTGATTCCCTCAAGAAATATCCTACCTCAGCAATGGAATATGTGTCCCTCTTTTTTTTCTTTTTATAAAAGTATTTACATTGTGTATGAGGATAAGAAATTTTAGTTGTTAAAAATCCCTCCCCCTTGGGGTAACACCATCCTCAGTGTTTGATGGCACATATACAATGGACATATTTGAAAAATAGACATCATATTTCATGGAGTTTAATATAATCATCTCTTTACAACATTTACAATGCTTTATGCATTTTCTTCAACCAGCAAACAAAATATGGTAATCATCAAGTTAGAGTTAAATTGTCAATTTAAAAGTGTGATATACTTTAAGTCATCATTCAGTTGCTTTCCCTGATTTCTTTTTGGAGTCTTTGATGCACTTGGCTGTGTTCAATCCAACTTGGATTTTTCTTTTTTCTTCTATGTTTATCCGTCACTTCCTCAACGACTAGTTTCTCCTGATGATGAACCACATTAGTTGGTTCAAAGCACGTTGACAAAAATTCCATCATGTGATTTTAGCATAAGAATTCTCTTAATCTTGACATGGATCACAGAAGCCTCAATTCGACTAGTTTGTATTTCATTGTTTCTCGGTACACCCCCAATGTTCGCATGACCTCAATCAACCATGCTCATGACCAACCTAATTTTTAGATTATGGAATTCCCTTCTCCAATTCTCAGTGCCTTAACAAATATGGTTACTCTTGTTCCATGCAGTCACTCACCTTCCATGTTTAGTCATCCCCTTCTCTGCTTCTCATCCCCTCAGTCAATCCACCAATTGCAAGGATTCCTTGCATTGGAAGGAGTTCAAATCCAAGTCACATCCTATCCTTCAAAACTATTATATGGTCATAACATGCTTCATGGTAATAAATAGGTACCATTAAGTGTTGGTGTCCCATAATGGTTCTATTCTCCAAATATTTCAGCGGTGTACTACTTCATGCTTCCATTCTTTTGATGTTGTTGCCATCAATATTGCAGCCAAATCCAACCACCCAACCAGTGCAATTTCTATTCTTTCTTATGTCATAGCACATAAATTCCATCAGACTCAACATAATGGATTACTATAAATTTGAATCATAGCTCATCAACAGTCTATTAATTAGGTAACTCAGAATTCTCCTTCAATTCCCATCATAGTAAACCAAGTTAGCTTATAATGCAAAATGATCATAAATCATAATATTGAATTTATATTCATAAAGTATAAATTTCAAAATCCATGAAATATTGATACTTACCTTGATTTTCTCCTTGCTACTGCTTTGACACATATTGGGTCGTTAGCTCATTTGGAAAGAAAATAGTGACTTCTCTTCACTTTGATCATGTACACACACTGGATTGGTCTAGTTCCTTCTCTTCTCTTTGACTTCCAACCCAAGGCGGTTATGGAATATATATATCTATATATATAATATATATATTATATATATATTATATATATATAATAGAATATATATATAATCCCTTTCGCTACCTTGTGAATACGGGCACTACCATCTAAGTAGTATCTTGTTGACAAGAGGTGTACTCATTACTAATCATAGGTTCCTTTCCACCTAAAGAGGAACATACATTCCTATATCTTCTTGGCCCCAAACACAAGCCCTTACTTGCCTACACATAACACTTTACAAATACACCACACATAAGTCCATACATTATCTTAACCACCTATCCTAAACACTTTGCACACACAAAAAAATGGTTCTAGATAGTCCCATACCTACATGTCCTGAACACAATGTACAACACACACTTATACATGTAGTATGCCACAATGAACGTAGTACAACTTTACCATGTTCCCATGCAAAAAACATGCACACATACAATAGAAACACATATAAACATAACATATCACATTACATAATATCACAATAATTTAGAGACCACCGTGTCTCTCATGATATATCACCATAATGTCATTAATCCAGACACCACCCTATCTCCATGCATGTGAACTAGGCCATACTGCCTCATTTGTTTTTCCCACGTTCTTAACCTTATCATGGGCACAATGTAAGGGTTATGTTCACATAATTATAAATTGGCATAATTTCCTTTCTAGTGAATACATTCTTCATCACAGTGGAAATCCTTTTGTGCCATCGGTATCCTCACTTTTTGTTTTTGAGCAGTCATCTCTTTATTCGAATGAACTCTAACAGCCCATTTAGACACAATGTAATTTTCATAGGCACATATACATACATATATCAATCAACATGATCATGTATGCAATATACCACCATTCATCAACATCATCATGTATGTGTCATAAAAGTTTCCATCAGTATAACCATGTATGCAATACATAAGTATCCATTAGCATAATCATGTATGAAAGATATAAGTTCACATGAAAATATAGTCAAGGGTTATGAGAACTCCCTTCTGGCCATTTTCCTAGCTACATGTATCTTTGTATTGTCATGGAATCAACCAACCCATTAGGCCGTTACAATACTTAATCATGGCCACAAAAGTCATTATGTTGTACCAAGTAAATTTGGGGTTTAGATGATTCCGTGATTGAAGCAAAGCATGCATTATAAAACCTTTTCACACTGGAATTGTTTCATTTTTACTTTTTATTTTCTTCATGTACATTTCCCAATAGTGTTCCATTTTTCTTGGAACTTTACTTGACATACTTTCATTCATGTCCATCAAGCATGGCCATTTTTAGGATAATGTGGCCTTCTTTCCACACCCACCTCGTTAATCCAATATCCCAAAGCATAAAATTCAAAATTTAAAGATTGAAAACAAATGCAAGAGGAAAAACAAAGGAAATTATTCCAAAAGGACACGAAATTCACAATAGCAATTGTTCACAAAAAACCCCAAGTAAAAAAAATTCTAAACAAGAACTAAAAAAAACATGATAACCAAGACCAATAACTAGCATGACCATGCACAAGTCCGAAAACAAAATGATATCAATCCATGAAGTCAAGAAATCAAGTCCACAACATATAATCCTTAAATAAAGTAGCACCCAAAAATCAACTCAATCTCCATGGGTCCAACATTCATGGCACTCTCAATCATCATATAATGCACATAGGTATATGAGTACACATTCATCTTCATGAACCAACATCATTTCGAGACTTCTTCATAAGCCTCACAACAACATTGAAGTCTTACATTCCCCAAAATTTCACAGGTGACATTTTCAACACACACACACACCTAGAAAGATATATATACATAAAGGAGCTAGAGGGAATGCCCCCTCCTCCGTTTTTGTGTCTTGCATTGTTGATTCATGTTCCTATGGTCCATAGGGGCTATTTTCATTATTTTTCTTCAATGAGGATAATCCCTTTCTAGGTTCTCTTCTTCATAACACCAACAAGAGATTATCCTCTTCTCATTTTCATCCTCACGAAGCCTCTTCCTGCTATTATCATCCTTCCTTTTGGAAGATTCATCTTGGCATCTCATTTCTCGCAACACTTTTGCAACTCATCATTCCACTCAACCAATTCTTGTTGTTTCCTAGTGAGTTTTCTAAGTTCTACCTTGAAAATATTTAGCTCATCCTCTAAGCCTTTGAGCCCAACCTCCAAATTCCTAAAGGTTATTTTCCTTTGGAGGGATGTCCCTCTTTCTTGTCCTTGATGGACTTCATCCATATCTTACTACATCATGACATGATACATGTTTCTTTTCACTATCACTGAATCTTGCTATGTGCTAGAACACACTCAATTTTTAGTTTATTAGTATATACATATATATAGATAAACTAGTTTCCTTGCCTTTCTATACCAAACACATTGCCTTGCAACCATACACATGTCTCACATACGTATTAGTCATATCTCTCAAAATCCAAGACAACATATTTCAACATGAATTTCTTTTTTTAAGGCTGAAATTTCTACATGCACATGCACATATCAGCTCATTCATAACCACGCATTCATAAGATTCCAACTTCCTTACCAGGCTTAGCTATAATTTGAAACTATATACCATGCCAAAATCAAGACTATTCAATTCATTCAGTCTCTACACTGAGACCAGGAAAAACAATTTAAATGCAACCTTTATACCAAGGTTAATAACAAGGGCACCTGCAATATTAAGGAGTTAATTAGAATACCTTGATACATCAACATCATTACATGCATAAGCATGTCTTTACTAGATGAAATTTCGTAAATTTACACGAAATTATTAGCATTTATTATTATTAACCTCTTTACCAAGACCCCTATTATTACTTGTTAAAATCAACCTTCAAAATCATGGTGTCACTCCTGACACCTACATGTACAAGAAAGCATTCTCCAAGATTTTTCCCTCCCCTTATTGTTAATAGTGTTGGATTCCACCAACATTGTAAGGGGATCTCCCAGATGTGAAGTCCCAATTAGACCTTAGACCATTTAGTGTAGGAGTCCCATCTAGTCATAAGGTCTGGCCACGATTTGAATAATTTAAAGATATGCCTTGGGTATCAACCATCATAAGAGAAAACACACTAATTTGGGAGAGTGAGAATGTGAGTTTTGTGGGACATCTAATACAAGGTATACAAGGGAAACTTCCACAACTTGTGAGAGAAATGAGCCACCGGTTAGAAAATTAACAGTACTATCCTAAAGGGGGGCCTTAAGATAAAGAGAAAGGATTTTTGAGTACGTGCAGATTAGTCCACATAGTACACAAAAATCCTTAAAACATAACAATATTCATTCAATAATAGCCATAACTAAGAAACAAAGTATTTAATTAAATTAGTATGTGAATAAAGAAACATATACCATAAAATAGCCAGAATAGTCCAACTACATTTATGATACATGTATGAAAGAATATCGGCTTAATGGTCTTTTGATTAAAAGTGTAAGATCCCAAGTAGACTGTTACATAGAGGAATCACTGCATCCAATAGTGGAAGATGAAGGCACAACTTTCTTATCCAAAGAATTTTCTATCTCCTATGCCTTTAAAAATTAAACTTTGAAACAGGAACTGTTGGGCAGCGGATCCCCCCCATAGCATGTGTTGGGGGCTTGAAGCCCGAGTTTTTGTCAAAGTGTAATGTAAAGACCCCATGGAATGTGGGTGTGGAGCACAAGAGTCTAGGGTTGTCCACCCTAAAATAATGTAATGTAATTTATAGTGTGTCAGCCTACCCATGGTCCACAGACCATGGGATTGTATAAATAGAGTGAGGCTCTAAGTGTAAAGACAGTCTAAGTTTTTGATAGGTAATAGATAGATGTGAAGGCATGGTTATAAGATAGAAGTGGATCTAAAGGTATTGGGGCATAGTGATAGGTAGAGGCTCTACAGCTGAGTGTGCAGAGGCGTAGTAGAGTTCGCAGCTGAGTGCGCGGACCCTTGCAGCTGAATGCACAGGGTGAAGTTGGGTCTATAACTGAACTTGAGTATTAATAAAGATAATATTGATTCAGAATATTGTGCATCTATTTGTAAATATGTATTTCTATGTTCTGGTTATCTTTATGCATTTATATTGTTTTCAAGTACGTGCGTTAATCTTAAAGTTGAAAAATTAATAAGAATATTGGACCTGCACAAACTAAGTTAAGCACTAATATAATAGCACAGTAAAGATCAGATTACAATAGTACAATATTCACAAAGGCACGCATGGGTTGCGAAGAATAGAAAGCTACATGGAGAAGTGCAACGCACAGATTAGGATCACGAATCTCCAGAAACCCTCATCAAGACATCCCTAGGGTGTGGAAACCTGGTTCCAACACCCTCCCGTTATAATTCGGGTGAGACCTCAGTCCGCACTCTACGGACTATTGCTAAAAAGGCCAGTAGTACAGGGATTTTCTTAGCTAAACTCATTGGTGAACTTGGGTCAGGCCCCACGTAGCCAACAAATGGTTCCATTTTCGGGACTAGGATTTTCCTAAGGGATGCCTGATGTCGTGCCACTTGAACCCAATAAAGAAGGAAATAGAAGAGTGGTTGGACAAAAATATTCGTGAGTTTCCGACATAGGAAAATAGAACTCCACAGGTATCCGAGAAAAGGTGATTGGACCGCTATATGTATACGAAAATCCACGAGATCTTCTTCGCATCCTTTCCTTCTGAACTGTATGAGTGGATCATGAGGTTAGTCAACAGCCAGGGAAGGTGTAAGCTCGACCAACCGATAGTGTGGACTCTAGAATTAGTGTGTAGACTAGAGGCATCAGAAGATAAGATCGCGTGAGCTGTGGACCATTGTCTCGACCGGATAATAGGGGGATTTGTCACTGAGTTTGCAGTAGACATGACTGTGAGCTACATTGAAGTAGAACGACGTTTTCTCAAGGGACCATGAGGTAAGTACATTAAATATCTGAATACCAGGGTTAAGATGTTGTTATAAGCGGGTTATGCAACTACATTAATGTTTGGAATGATACGGAGCAGAAAGATCTACAAAGATAGCGGGGGATTAGGAAACAGTCCCTTAATTTCACCTTCATGAGAGAGCAAGGAAGAGCTCGCTCGAGTCTCTCCAAGAAGTGTGGTTAGTTTGATAAGACAATTCATTCCGTAGTTACCACTTCCACCCATGCCACCACCCGCTTCACCTCCTTCACGTCCATCTCCACCCACTCCACCTCCACCAACCTTGCAGTTTAGCGTGGTGAGCGCGATCAAGCTACTTGTATTAAGAGGGGTAGGGAATGAGGATCTGGACCAGTTCTAGTTCGTGGTAAGAGTAGTGTGGGAAGCACAATGGGTCATGGACGACAACATTAATAACGCTACATTGGTGAGCGTGCTATAGGATGATGCGTTGACATGGTATATCAATAACTCTAATGACCACCCAAATGTAGGGATAGCAGAGATCTAGAATGCACTAAACAAAGAATTTAGCCAGTCGAAATCAGAGACCTAGTCAATCATCAGGTTTAAAGAGATCGTGATGCTTCCAGGCAAGACCCCCTAGGATCTGGATCAACGACTGAAGAGTATGATCTACGAGGCTAATATGACGCTCACAGATGCACATCATTACGCATGGTTTCTGGCATCTCTAATACCGCACCTGAGCACGACGCTATCACAATATAAACTTTCCACCCAAATCGAAACATTGGAAATGGCAATGAGGTTTCATGAGACACTGATACAAGATCCGGGGCTGGGAGTTCAACAAATCCACACGTAACTAAAGAATCTCTACCTAGAAATGTAGAGCTTGAAGCAAGATATGGTATCGTGGCTAGAGGCACGTGAGGAAATATGGTGCATAAAATGCAAAGGGCAGGGCCATGACAAGGACCATTGTCCAGTATTTGCAAAATACTTGGCAGGAGGGGGGACAATGCCATTGAGACTAGAGGCACAGGCATGGCCAAGTGTGACACCCACGTTATGGTGTGCGATCTATCAGATAGGAGGAAAACACATGACGAATAATTGTCATTTGTTGCAGAAGTATACACAGACTCCCCAACAGTTATTTTGTAATTTCTGCAGGCCAATAGGCCATAATGAGCATACTTGTCACAGCTATGAGCTAATGATAGATCAGACCCCAGGCTATCAGATTTAGAGAGAAATGCAAGCCCTTGACCCAGCAACGGGGATGGTGTGCACTAGATTGCAAGGGCGAGGTCGAGGACAAGGAGGAATGGGACAAGGATGAGGCCGTGGACAATTAATATATTACAATTATGGAGGACCAGGGCACTAGGCCCATGATTGTACCAACCCGAAAAGAGTATCTTGTTCATACTATGCTTAGTTTGATCATGAAATGGTAGATTGTCCTACGTTGATTGCACAGATGCACGAGAAAGGGGTACTCCAACCTCTCCCAACTCAAAATATCCAAATTATGAGGTCTGAACCGCGTGAAGAAGACCCAAATGTGAACATCGTGCTTAGAAGTGGTGCGACCACAAGGGAGGATAAGGAGAAGTAGCCCAAGGAAGATACATGGGTTCGCAAGGCTCCTACAAAGGAACTTGAGTTTGACTTAGAACCCACAAAGGAGACATTCATGGAAGCTAAGAAGAGCTTCGTGAAGGCCTCCACTTCAGGTAGTAAGGATCAACCAGTGCCAGGGATGGATCCTTCTATGCTTACTACCTTTTTGGAGACATGCATGAAACTGTTGCATGAAAATAAGGCAGTTAAGGGATTACAAGAGTTAATCACCAGGTGTGCAAGGTCAAGGGAACCACACATAGTTCAGAAACTGGGAAAGCATGCATTGTCCACCGGGAGGGAAATGAGATTGACGGCATAGATTGGTGAGTATGATATTGATCAGGTAATCCTAGACCTGGGTTCAGATGTGAATGTATTACCGAAGAAAACATGGGAACGTATGGGTAGGCCCACGTTATAGTGGTCCCCTATTCAATTATGAATGGAAAACCAACAAAAGATCTTGCCCATGGGGAGGTTGCAAGGGGTAACAGTTGATATCGAAGGCACGAGCACATAGATGGAATTTGAGGTAATAGAGATTTTCGATGACAACAATCCCTATCCCATGTTGCTAGGAATAGACTAGGCCACTGATATGAATAGAGTCATCAACCTAAAGAAGCAGAAGATGATATTCGAGAAAAATTCCCTATGCATAGTAGTTCTGCTAGACCCAACCGAAGGAGCATGCTACACTGAACTAGTGTGTGATGATGAAAGCGATGATGAGCTGGATTCTATTTACCAGATAATGGCGTGAGACTAGGATTGGGTGAATGCGACTGCAAATGGGAGAATCTCATGGGAGCGTGACAACTCTTGTACTTCAGATTCAGACGAAGTAGTAGAACACTGGCAGAACCGGTTGCACGAAGTGACAATGCTGAATTGCAACATGATGATTATATCACTATGTTGTGTGATGATAGAGACAAGGGAACTGCCAACATATGATGGGGTGACAGCGGTGGATGAATTCCTGGACAAATTTGAAAGCGTAGTACCGAAACAACAGCAATACAGTATGCTGGAATGGGTGTTGCGTGCAACACCCACACAATGGTGGAGTACACATCAAAAGACCATTGTAAGTTAGCGTGAATGTAGAAGATAGATGCACTTACGCTTTGGAAGCCCCCAGTGTCAAACGAGAGTCATGCAGTCAGGACGAAGTAGGTTACGCACCCACCTATGTCGATGGGTGCAGATGTGTGTTGTGCAAGCACATCCCAGACTAAGGATCGAAAATCTGGACTAGATGCAGTAGCAGGAAAAGTGACGCACACCACAAATATTCCACATTGGAGCATTCAAAAAGATATGCAGAATCATGAACAGAGTTCACCAAGAGAGAGGAACTAATTGGGACCTGCACGTACCAGCGGTTCAATGGGCTTATAGGGTCATAAAAAAAAAAATCAGAGCCCGGAGGTGACCCCAACACTGTCGAGAAGAGATGAAACCATAAGAGTAGAGAAGAATCCCCATAAAACAGCTCCCACAGTTGGGACAGTACGTGAGGACTTGGGTAAAGGAACTATGCAGTTATAGGAAGCCATTCAGTGAGGGAACTTGAAACTTCACAAACTCGAAGAAGATTGAGTATGGCTAAGAATGAAAAGCATGATATTGGACAAATAAATCAACAAACTAGAAACCAAAGTCACGTAAGGATGCTGCGCCAAGAAACTAAGCACGATGGGAAAAGTTATAGCTAGCCATACTACTACATTAGAAGAATTTATGACCCTGCTACCATGGCTGTGACCACACATTACTAGACAAAGTAAACAGGGGAGTACACCATACAAGGAAGAACGCGACGCACTGATAAACACAAGGGTAATTGAGGGGTGCCTGCGGACCAGGCCAATAGGTAAATTAAAGCCTGCACCAGTGATGCGACCACCTGACTATCTGTAGGAAGCATAGCCTCAGTGCTCTAAGCAGTTGAAAGAGAGCGCGGGACTATAAAAGAGTCTGTATGGGAGATGTGCAAGATAGAGGTTGCGCATAGGATCAGGATGTCACAGGGGTCATGGCCATTCATAAGGAACTACGCTATTGCACGAGTAGGCTGGGAGGTGACCATTGTTGTCACTGTTCATGATAAGAGGTCCAATTTAAGGCAAAAAGGAGCAGCTAGTAGGCAATTAAGACACGAATTAAGAACAAGATTTGGGACGATCTGCTGCCAAGAAGGCATTAATGATGCAGAAGTTGGGGGAAGGGTCGAACACAAATTCAAAGGACGCTATAAAACCCCCAGGGCCAACTCCAAGGCAACACCTGGTTGTTTGAGAATTGAGCAAGTACAGAGCATTGAGTGCCACGTACTCTTACCATCCTCAAGTGTATACACAATGATAGCTGCTAGAACAAGAGTGTGATTCGTTGAAGTTACCGTAGAGCCCCAAATGGCCCATGATGAGCCTGGAGAGGCAGTAGCTGCACCCGAAGTTCCAAAATCACCACACACACCATGGCCATAGAAAGATAAGAAAACGATGAGGCCAGTCCATGTATCCCCAAGAAACCCACATTTTGGAAAATTTTCAATGGCTGAGAAGGGAAAAACCATCACCATTGAAACAACAGAGGAGGAGGAAGCCTTACAGGCCCTGATTGCCCAAATTGAGGCACAAGACAATGAGGCAGAGGATGTCTCCCAAAAGCACTTTGTGACAAAGTTACCCCCTCACATCCCCCTGTGGAAGGGGAAAGCCAAGGTACCGAAGGACCTGGAAGTCACAAAGAGTGCATTCTAGACCCCACTCCTCCCCGATGATATAAGGTTTGAAGGTCCACCTCTAGGATGAGTACCTACTATGAAGTTCGAAGATGGGGACCTCATAGATAGTGAGAAGTTCCCACAGTTGTCCGCGGAGAAGTTAACAAAGTAGAAATGGTTTCGCAGTGTGGAGAAGGCTGGGTTACTCCATCTATGATGGATACCCCACTACCACCATGTGCCCATCACCATTTTTGTCATTAGGCAGCTACTGTGCCTGGTGCATGATGGGTATCTCTAGTTGGAGGAGCTGATTCCTATCATAGGCAATCTAATCACCGCATTTCTCCACTACCAGTCAAAGGAAACGAACTTGAAACTATAGTAGGAAAAAGCAGCGACTTGGCCCTTGCAAAAGCTATGAAGGCCAAGTATAAACTAGAAAAGAGAAAACGGGGGTACGCAATAGCCAGTATTAAAGACCAAGGGGTGTGCATAGCCACCCAGCTATTGGCTGGTAAGCTAATGAGGAAATGTCACGCCGACAAAGTACCAGCATATTTGATTGCATTGGCAGAGCAATGCGTATAGGGGTTCCAGTTCAACTGGGCACAGTTCCTTTGTGACGAGTTCTTGATGAACTACAGGGAGGCCCAGGAGTAGGGTAAGACCTTCCACTATGTGTGGTTGCTTTTATCCATCCTGTTGGTTGCAGGGGAGCTACTGGTGGACATCCAGTTTTCCACTACTAAGGGTGACCTGCTCGAAGCCGCAAGGTACACCTCGCTCTGGGCTACAAAAATTGTGAACAAGATTCGCGAGATAAAAGTGTCCTGGGTGTTCATAGAGGCGAGCATACGAAAATGGATCAAATGCAGGTTGCGCTTTTCCCCTACAGTTCATAACAGCTTGCAAAGTGTGGCAAAATTCAAGGTGGATATGCATAACTTGTATATCTAGGCGCACAAGGATCCAAACCAAACATGGGTGAAGCTTCTGTTCATTGCAATGGATGATGTAATCTTCACAGTGATGGAGTCATGGCCTCTGGAGTGGCATGCCCTAGACTTGGAGAAAATGGAGAAGGTCACAACTCAGCAACAAAAGAAGGAAACACATATTTTATTAAATTTGGAATTAAATAGTGGATATAGAATTTCAAACTAAGCAAAAAACTCAATTATAGTGATGTCCTTGTAATAAAAAATTTCCATTTTTAATGAAATATGTGTTAGGACACCAAGTTGCACCTCGTGCAACTGGATGAGAGGAGGCGCTAGGAACAAGAATCAGCACAGATGGTAAAGAACACAACCGCACCAACCAGAGAGGTTTAGGAGGGCCAAGAGATGTACTTGAGGTAGCAGACTGGGGAAGTGGACAAGGATGAGGACCATGTGGACCTAAGTATGACATCACTACAACTCAAGCGGCCATGCGACCCAGAGAAAACTGCCCCCAGAAAGAAAGGGAAAGCCACGAAGATGTTTGTCAACCTGATCACACTCACAGAGGGTGATCTATTACATATCAACAAAATGATTCAGGAAGTCGCAGAGGATTCACTCCAGGGATTGCGGATGGAGCAAAGCACTGTGTTGGGGGCACTCAGCACGAAGCTTTAAGGCTTACAGGTACAACACCCCCAAACAGGTAGAATGTCCCAATATGTTGCAGGAGGAACCACTCAGGCCGAACAGCCACTGCACACCCATATGGGTAACACCTTCATCTTGCCCGAAGGCACGTTAGCAGCAGCAAGTGAGGATGACTAGGTTACGATGAGTAGCATGAAAGGTGTTTGCTTGAACTTGGCTGCCCTATCATACGAAATATTGTACCAGCTGCAGTATGGGGTCATCGTCGAACTCCACACCCGGGAAGGCCGAGTGATCTAGGTCCTACATGAGCAGAAAAATCAACATGGACTAGCTCAGCATCTAGAGGGATGAGCTAGTTGTGCAAGCTAGCGGATTGGAGTAGGCCATAGAGGATGCATGCAAGAGCATTCCAGAGTTGGTCATGCCGGTAGAGCTACCAGCAGCAAAGCGGGTCCATAGATTGGTAGCTAGAGTCCACAAGGCCTGGGAGGAAATGGAAAAGGTTCAATTGGAGCTGAACCTACAAATCGCTGAGATGTGATTGAAGGCGCAGCCCTCCACACCCCTAGAAGTCAAAGAGCAGCGCGCTCGCGCTCTCCAGATGGGGTTGGAACAAATTGGCCAAGCGACACAGGGGTGCACTAGGATGTTGGAGCAAGAACTAACCATACTTATGGACCCACAGGAAGACCTCGGGTAGAGATAGAGGCGCACAAGTTGCAGCAGGAGTATGAAAGTGTTTGGGGCACTATGTAGACGGTTTCCCTTACTCAACGACTCGCCAAAATACAGCAGGCAAGGGCACTGAAGGACCGATTAAACACTGCGCACCAAAAGGAAGCCTACTTAAAGCACACATCTAGCCATGGATCGATGAAGCATTCACAATCACAACTACCATTGAAGGGAAGTTGGCATAGATGTAGGAACTGTATGTAGTGGGACACGAATGTGACCCTACTCACGAAATTTTAGAGATACATGTGCAACAAGTACAATAGGCAGTGAAACAACACGTTGCAAACACCCAAGCTACGTGAGACCTGCTGCATGGACTTCATTCAAAGATTGCCACACTAGCAGAGTGACTTGGGATGAGTCGAGATGATTGTGTTGGGAGCCTTTTGGGCAGCGGATCCCCCCATATCATGTGCTTGGGCCTTGAAGCCTAGGTTTTTATCAAAGTGTAATGTAAAGACCCCACGGAATGCAGGAATAGAGTGAAAGAGTCTATAGTTGTTCACCCTAAAATAATGTAATGTAATGTATAGTGTGTCGGCCTACCCATGGTCCACGGACCACGGGATTGTATAAATAGAGCGAGGCTATAAGTGTAGAGACAGTGTAAGTTTTGACAAGTAATAGATAGATGCAAAGGCATGGTTAGAAGATAGAAGTGGATCTGAAGGTATTGGGTCATAGTGATAGGTAGAGGCTCTACAACTAAGTGCACAGAGGCCCAGTAGAGTCTGCAGCTGAGTGCGCAGACCCCTGCAGCTGAGTGTGCAAGGTGGAATCAGGTCTGTAACTTAACTTGAGTATCAATAAAGATAAGATTGATTCAGAATATTGTGCATCTGTTTGTAGATCTGTATTTCTATGTTTTGGTTATCTTTATGCATTTATATTGTTTTCAAGTATGCATGCTAATCTGAAAGTTGAACAAGTAATAATAATATTGGGCCCGCACAAACTAAGTTAAGCACTAATATAATAGCACAGTAAGGATCGGATCAGAATAGTATGGTATTCACGAAGGTGCATGTGGGTTGCAAAGAATAGAAAGTTGCACAGAGCAACGCAGTGCACAAATTAGGATCATGAATCTCCAAAAGCCCTCATCAAGACATCCCTAGGGTGCGAAAACCTGGTTCCAGCACCATCCCATACTACTTCGGGTGAGACCTTAGTCCGCGCTCCACAGACTGTTACCAAAAGGGCCATTACTACCAGGATTTGCTTGGCTAAACTCACTACTTAATGTGGGTCAGGCCCCATGTAGCCAACAGGAACTGATACGATTACCCATTTTTTGAGGTAGCAAAAAAATCATCCAATTTTGAAAAACATTGATTCAAAACACACTTTTTTTTCAGAGCATATTTTTGACACTTTAAATTTTCTTATGTATCAAATATAAATATATGTTTTTAAATGTTAGTGATTTTCATGTTGATTTTGAAACATGTTGATGTAGCATCAACCCCTTTAATTTTATGTTTTTTTTTAATATATATTTTTATTGACTTTATGTTATTTAAAAAAAAAATGTTTTCTTTTGCATTGTTTTTTAATTTTTTATTTATATTTTAATTTATGTTTCATTATTACTCTTTTGAAATTTTAATGTTTTTCAGAGTCATGATAGAATATTTTATGTCATTATTTCAAAATGTTTAAAATTTATCCTAAAAATAAAACAGACGTTATTTCAACATCAACACATCAACACTTTTCGTTTTTAGGGTGGTTTTTGCACAATTTTTGCACAAAAAATTGGTTTTCACCGCCATTTTTAAAACATGTTGAAAATTTACCCTAGAAAAAAAGTGTTATTCCAAGATCAACACTTTTCATTTTCGAGTTGATTTCTCATGTTTTTGGGGGCTTTTTTTGTTGGAATTCCCATTTTGTGTTTATAGTTCCCCTTTCAAAGTTTACATTGTTCCTTGCAGAGAATCCAAGCAAAATATCTAGGAACTAAGGCCTTCCAAAAGCCATGACTCTAAGAAAATCCATTTTGCTTGGGTTATGAGGAGATATTTATAACAAATATAATGACCTTTGAGCTTCCCCATGACTCTTTGACTTCTAGTACTATCCATATTCTAATGTGACTCATTGCAATCGAATGTGTGGCTTTTCATATTCCACATGTGTCCCTTGGACTCCATTACATGGACTTTATTACAGAAGAAAAAAATGCAAAAGAACAAAGACTTATTCAAATGGATAAATCATTTTCTTCTTCATGGAGTTCATTTGTGATGAAGGTGGACCATGATTTAAACTCCTTTGAGATGTCTTCAATCTGATCTGGCAAGTCCCCTTTGTATCACATCCTCACCAATAATTCTTCTTATAGTATATTCTTGGAGCTTGACTATACATTATTCCACAACAATGAAAGCTTCATGTGCACTTTGACTTGTGCAAAGGCATATTTCTAAATAATTTCCTTGGTGACCTCCAAGCCTTCATGTTTAGTTTCTTGTTTGTTTTGTTCAATGTAATCCCTGATCTCCTGAAAGATGACCTCCCTACCTCTGATTGCTTCACAGGTTCCAATGGAGGGAATCCTATTCTTCTGTGTTAGAGACTCAAACCCATTATGTATTTGTTTGTCTATAGCCATAGTATTAACCAAATATGCTCCAAGATTAGAATAATTTTGTAGTTGGAGTCTCAACTAAACTCTATCTATCTTGGCATAGACCTTGTCTTTATTTTCCAAATGTTATGGAGCATCTGGATATTTGGAAGCCCATTACAACATCTGATAAACTACTCTATTTTCTACCTTCATGAGTTTCACAACTTCTTGTGCATTCATCTAAATGCCAATGAGAGGAGCCATGACCTGTTGTGTAAGTATCATCTTGTCATATAGTCACGTCATAATATCCTCCATTGGTCCTAGTTCTTCTTGCATGGTTGATTGTCATTCCATGGTATTGAAGTTTTTTTTATGATAGTCATTGCTTTTCTACCGCAATATGCTCTAGCTACTGCTTCTCTGCAACAAGTTCTCTTCTTAACCTAGAATTCTTATTCAACAAGTACTCTGCATTATCCTATGTCGTTGTATAAAATGAAACATTTCCACCATGAGTGCACTTGTATTTCTTTTAGTGTTGGAAGTGGTCTCCTTTTCTGTCGTTACTAAGACTGGGCTCTAAGGATCATTGGGAAAGTACTTGTGCCTATAGTGCATGATCCTCTTATTTATCTAATCAAATGTCCTGCTGCATAAATCCATGACTCATTTTGTTCATTGAGGTGTATTCACCATCTCTCTAAATGGATGATGTCCTCCTTTCAGTGGTTGTTCATCTAGAGTACTAGGATCATCATCCATGGGTTGGATGGTATGTTCTTCCTTAAACTATTCCTCTTCCAGCTCTTGAGTCAACCTCTCTTCTTCCAGCCTTTATGTTGTTTCCTCCTCCTGAGGATGCCTCTATTGTTCTTCTTCTATATGTCTCCTCTCTTCTTCTTATGCCTCTTGCATTTATAGCAACTCAATCTATTTCCTTCTCTCCTCCTCTTTTTATTCTTCTTCATATTCTCTCCTCTTCGGATATTTTTGGGTAGATCCTTTGTTTAAAGGATCAAACTTTCATATTTTGTTGCTCTTGCAAGATGAATAACTTATGCTTTTATTGGAAGCTAACTTCTTTACTTGTGGTGTTGTTTTCTCATCCTCCTCCTCTTGCAAGTATTAAGTTGGTGGATTGTGGGGTGAAATGGTCTTCATATTTCGATGTGTCTTCATTTTGGAATTGTACCAGTTCTTTATCTTTTCATATTCTACTTTGAACATTGATGAATAACTTGTATTATGATCAATCCGCTAACAATTCTTCCTAACAATTCCCTTTGGATCATATGTTTGGAACTCTTTAGTGGTGAAGTGTAGGTCATCCAAAACTTGTATGTCTATTATTGTAGCCTTGTGACTCTTTAATTCATACAATATGATCCTTAATGGAAGGATAGGCTAAGGTGATTTCTTCCTTCTGTGAATAATTCCTGATATTCCCTTGTCCAGATAATTTTCCACTTCCTGCATAATCACCTTATTCATCACATATTGCGGCATAAGATGGGGGGTTATTTGACATCCAAATAATCTGATGTATGTACCCTCAAGAGCTGCAAACCAGTCCACAATATCTTGAAGTGACTCCTTCATTTGGTCAGTAATGCACGCAGATTAGTCTCGAACATTAGGTGAATGATGGTTACAAAGAAAGGGTCGGCCAATATATTGTACGTGTCTCTCAAGGTTCCTTCTAATAGCACCCTACAATGGAAATAAACTAGGAACTTCTCTTCAGGAACCCAGTTGCATTATATTTTGGGAACACATGCCATGTGCAGATTCCATGTAACAACCCTGGTGAAAATTCCATGTAATAACAGTTAATAAAGGAAAAATAATAACCATGGATTATGAGACACTTATTACAAGTTGAATGTTGGGAAAAACATCCTAGTGTGGGTATTCATTTGGTTTATTATGGCTAAGGAAATTGGCAAAGGAAATGGCTAAGGAATTTGGAAAGGCAAAGTCGCATTAATTGGCTTTTTATTTATGAAAATAATGGAAATTAGTAGAAAAGGAAGGTGAAAGGTCTCAGGTTGCATGTGAGGAGGAAAATGAAGGAAAATAATGGAAAATGAAGAAAATAGAGGCATAATTGATAAAAAGGCTTCCGAGGATCAGTTGGTGCCTTTTTATCAGTTCAGTTTTGGAGCTCTCTCTATTCTCTCTCTCACAATATTGGAAACTAGGTTTTATTGGAGCATTTTAGCATTGGATCAAGAAAGGAAAAGGATGCAAAGAGGAAGCAGAGATCAAGAAAGGAACAACAGGATCAAGCAGCTACAACAAGATTCTTTCCAAGTATCAATTTTCATGTGTGGTTTCCTTGCTATATTTGGAATGCATGGTGTTTCATGTGTGTTCTTGGTTCTCATTCTATCATTGGCATGGGTTTTTCTAGGTGTGACAGTTTTTTTCAGCCTAGCCTTGCCATTTCTAGATATTTAGGTGTGATGGAATTCTCATGTTTTGGTTGAGCTAGATTGTCGAATGGATTCAAAGTTGAGTGGGGTGGATCTCTAAATAAAGAATACATGGCCTAGTAACCCCTGAATTGGATTATCGGTTGTGGTAAAGCCAGATTTTTTGTTGCCTTGGTGGGCCAAGGAATCCTTGACCGGTGAATGGTGGGATATACGGTAAAGCCTAGAGGTGGGTGCTCTCCATCAAGCGTAGTAATCCTAGGATGGGATATACAGTCACCCTCACTAAGGGGAATTTGCATGATATCAAAGAAATGGTGAGGGAAGTCACCACGGAGGCCCTCCAATAGTTCGAAGAGTAGTAGTAGTTGGTATTGCGGGCTCTCCATACAGAGCTGCAAGAGTTGCAAGTTCACACTCCATAGCCTGGCATAGTGTCCACCAACCTCACCATCGGCACTTCAGCTACCAAGGAGATGTTGCGCACAAGGGTGACCAACATGATAGTGCTACCAGACAATGCACTTACTACAGAGAAGGATTTCAACAGGCCCACGGTTAGTAGTTTGAAAGGGCTAGGATTGGACATGGCCATGCTCCCTCGAGAGATGCTCTACCTCTTACAAGATGGAGTCACCATGGAAGTCACGGCTCGAGAGAGTCACGCTCTACAGGTGATGAGTGAGCAGTGCATCAACATTGACTAGTTGGGCCTACAACACAATGAGGCAGTGGAGAAGAACAAGCAAATAATGCAAGTAGTGGAGGAAGGCTATCGAATGGTCCCAAAGTTGGAAATTTAGGCAGAAGAACTGGTGGAGGTGCGCGTCTGCAAGTTAGCCACAAGGGTGTGCGATGCTCGAGCAGATATGGCCAGGGTTCAGCTAAAGCTGAACCTGTAGGTCATAGAATTGCAATTGAAGGCTTAGCCTTCAACTTCGCTAGAAGTCAGGGAACAATGTACCACCGCTATTACAACAACAATAGCGGCGATTGAATGTGCAGTGGCAGACTGCATGCAGCTTTTTGAATAGTCATTGGAGGTCCTAACCACCCTGTAGGAGGACCTGAATGTAGAGTGCTTGAAGACAGAGGTGCATGAGCTACAGTAAAAATATGACGAGGTAAAAGGGGCCACGCAGACGATTTCCCTTACACAGAGGCTCGCATGGATGCAAGAGGCAAAGGTGCTCAAGGAACAGGTGGATGCCACTCGGCATAAAGAAGTAGTGTTCAACCTATGCCTAAAACCATGGATAGATGAGGCTTATGTGATCATAACCTCCATGGAAGGAAATCTCGCACAACTGTAGGCAGCTCAGTAGAAGATTTAGGGCAACAGTTCAGCATCAGTCACTGAACAACGTGTGGAAGAAGTCCAACAGGCATTCGCTTAGTGTGCTTCTCAAGTTTCGGTGATCCAAACGGCATTGGGAGGTCTTCACGCTAAGATCTCTGCACCTACAGAGTGACTCGAGGGTGAGTTGCGATGTTTGTGTTGGGGGCCTGTTGGGTGCGAGATCCCCCAAGGGTAGTTTTGGGGCTAAAATCCCATATTTTTGTCTTTTGGGAAGTTATTGCGTGACAGTAAGGCTGTGAAAGGGTTATAAGAACTCATCAATAGATGTGATGGGACCGTGCTAGGTGAACCACGTGTAGTCCGCAAGATCGGAAAGCATAAGACAAGGATGGGTTGTGAAACGAGACTCATTGCACAGATTGGAGAATACGAAATGGATCAAGTCATTCTAGATTTTGGATCAGATGCAAATGTTCTACTGAAGCAGACATGGGAGAGAATGGGGAGACCTACATTTCAATGTTCTCTAATTTAGCTAAGGATAACGAATTAGTAGAAAATCATACCCATAGGGTGGCCGCAAGGAGCGATCGTGGATATTGAGGGAGTGAGCGCGCTGGTAGAATTTGAAGTAATAGAGATTGTTGATGACAAAAATCCCTACCCTATGCTCTTGGGAATTGATTGGGCTACTGATATGAACAGGGTAATCAATATGAAGAAGTGAAAGATGATCTTTGAGAAGAAATCACTGCGCGTAATAATACCCCTGGATCCTGCTAAAGGATCACATATACGGAACCGATCCATGATTATGAGAGTGATGATGATCTAGAATTCTTCTATAAGATAATGGCGTGAGACCAAGACTAGGTGAATCCTACCATGGATGGGTAGATTACATGGGAGTGTGAGAGTTCCTACACTTCGGACTCCAACGAGGAAATAGAAAGCTGGTAGAATCGGTTACATGAAGTAACTATGTTGAATTGCAACATGATGACCCGGTCGCTGCAGTGTGTGTCATCAGAGGTAATAAATTTGCCTACTTATGATGGACTAAATGAGGCAGATACCTTTTTGGATGCATTTGAAAGGGAGGTTCTTGAAAAGCAATGCTTCCAAGCCTTGGATTGGGCACTGCGCACTATGCCTACAAGATGGTGGGGTATGCACAAGGGGAGTTTTGATGATTGGCACAAATGTAGGAGAATGATGAGAGTATGATTTGGGAATCCTAAGATGTGACTGATAGACAAGCACGATGGTTAGAATGATCCATGCACGCATTTGGCAAAATGGAAACAAGCCTGTGGAGAACAGCCCTAACCTGAGCATGTGCACTTGTACTCCATGCTAAAGTACCTAGTCAATAAACCTGTGTTGGGGGGGCGAATCTATAGTTGGCTCTTATTGTTCCAAGAGTATGTTTTTGAAGTTTTTGTGAAGCGCGAACAATTGAACGCGGGGCCTGACCACCTGTCGTGCATTGAGACAGGGGATGAACCCACTAATTGGGAGGAAGGATTTCCTAATGCACAACGTTTTGCTATGTGCGTCGTTGATGGACATTTTGAGGATATAATACACTTCCTAACAACTAGAACTACACTAGAAGGATACTCTGTCCAGCAAAAGAAGGAATTAGTGGTGCGTGTGGAAGATTTCTCTATCATTGTTGGACATCTATATAATATCGGGACTAATGAGATACTGCGAAGGTATGTACCTAAGTTTGAACAAAGTAGCATCCTCACAGATGCTGATGGGGGAACTGAACGAGGACATTATGCAGGGATTGAAACCACGCAGAAGATTCTATGCATAGGGTTGTGGTGGCCAACCCTTCATCAAGATTCAAAAGCATATTGCAAGGTATGTGATGTATGTAAAAGAATAGGCAGGCCATCATGGAGGGATGAAATGCCTTTGAATCCACAAATGACGTTGCAACCCTTCGAAAAGTGTGCAATAGATTTTATAGGACTCATTCAGCCTCAAAGAAAGAGAAGTGTGAGGTACATTATCACTGCAACAGATTACTTGACTCCTTGGGTAGAAGCGTAGCTAGTGAATGATTGCATAGGCATATTGCCCCGAAGTTTCTATTTGAGCATGTATTGACACGATTTGAATGTCCAAACATATTGATGACTGATCATGGTACACACTTCCTAAATGAAACGATCAACTCACTAATAGAGGAATTTCAGGTGTATCACCAAAAGATCACACCTTATCACCCACAGGCTAATGGGACAATGGAGGTGTTCACCAAAGTTCTTGAAAATGTGCTGACCAAGGTATGAAATTCTCAGCAAAGTGATTGGGACCTACACATACCTACAGTGTTATGGGCTTATTGAACGACGTGCAAGAAGTTAATAGGACAGACACCCTTTAGGTTGGTATACAGGGTTGAAGTAGTGATTCCTATGGAGTATATTATGCCTAGTTGGGGCATAGCATTGCTCATGAGTATGACAGATCGCGGGGCCTTGGAGGAGAGGCTCGTGTAGTTGGACGAGCTCAAAGAAGAAAGATTTTTGGCTGAATTTCATCAACAGGTCCAAAAGCAGCTAGAAGAAGTGTGGCGTGATCGACATATTAAGCTGCACACCTTTAAGGTGAATGACTTAGTGCTATTGAATGATAATAAGTTTGATAAATTTCCAGAGAAATTCATAATGCATTGGCTGGGGCCCTATGTTATTAAGGAGATTACCAACAGTGGCGCGGCCAAGCTGGTTAAGTGAAATGGAGATTCCTTCTTAGGAAAGGTGAATGACAGTCGATTGAAGCCATACACAGGTGGCCCGACCATCTGAGTAGCCAAAAGAAGCACAGTATTAGTGCTCCACGTAGTTGAAATACGTGCGGGCCAATAAACTACATTGCCCGGGTTGGAGAGTTGCGTGATTTCAAGACAGTGCGAAGCAGCGAACTGTCATAGGGTCCGTGATGGCATGAAGACAGTTGCACTAGCATGCAAGTCCGCTAGAGAGTGACCATTAAAGTCACTATTCACGATTTGATGGTCCTTTTAAGGCCCAATGGAGTGGGCAGTAGGAATTTAAGGTGAACTTTATGGATTAGATTCTTGGAAATATGCCACCAATCTAGCATTAATGGGCTGAATGTCGGTGGAATGGTCGAATTTGAATTCAAAAGGCCCTACAAATTACAAGTGGTTGTCTACCAAAAAAACTTGGCATTTTAAAAATACAGTTGTTGGGCTATCGGGTGCGTATGGACCTTTCAAATTTTGAAGCTTTGAGAGCAAGTTCAATGTTTGAAACATTGTCGAATGAGACATAAAACCTCCTGACTAGAATGATGTCGACACCTGAGGAAGCCACGTAGGAAATTGCATTAGTAGAAGCTTCAGAGAGTGCTAGAGTAATAGTTGAGGTCCCTAAATCACCCAGAACACTAAGACCTAAGAAGGATAAGCAACCTATGATACCGATGCGTGTCTCACCAAGAAACACACAGAAGACCAAGCTCACCTTGCAGGAAAAGGGGAAGGCCATTAATCTGGAGGCCAATGAGGAGGAATTTGAAGAAATCATGGTGGATGAGGAGGATGAGGAAACAGAAGAAACCCAAGGTGCGGACCCTATTACCCGATTAATGGAATATGTTCCTCCATGCAAGGGTAAAGCCAAGGTGTCGAAGGACATAGACGAGAGCAAGAGCTCCCTGCAAACCCTGTTGCTCCTAGATGATATTGTTTTCGAGGGGCTGCACTTAGGGAAATTTCCCGTACTGAAATTTGAATATTGGGACCTCGCAGATCAAGAGAAATCCCCACATCTAGGGACTGAGCAGCTAATGCACCAACGGATGGATGCAACAGCTAGAACGATTGACTTGGAGCCGCACAAATGGCTCAAGGGTGTAGAGAAATTCAGGTTGCTTAACCTGCTCTAGGTGTTGCATTACCACCACACCCCAGTGACCATCTTCGTCATCAGCCAACAACTATGCTTGGTGTATGATGGGTGTTTTTGGTTGGAGGCCATTCCCATCACAGACCACTTGATTCATCGAATCACACGACTTCCTTACTTAGGGGAGGATCTAGCCAATGTGTCAGAGGGAAAAGGTGGCGAATTTTACCTCGTGGAAGCTATGAAGAAGAAGTTCAAGTTGGGGAAGAATAAGCGAGGATATGCCATCTCCAGCATTAACAACCTTATAGTCAAGGTCGTGACGAAAATATTAGCAAGGAAGGTGATGTAGAAGTGTCACGTGGATGAGGTGCCCACGCCTATGATTGCACTAGCAGCCCAATGCGTGGAAGTAGTCCAGTTAAACTGGGCAAACTGTTTATTCGCGAGTTCCTTGTGAATTTTCGCAAGGCACAGGAGCAGGGAAAAATGTTTCACTACGCATGGCTCCTATTGTCAATCGTACTAGTGGCATGGGAGCTGCCCGAAGATAGCCAATTCCCTTCGGTCACATTGTACCTTATGGAGACAGCGAATTACACTTCACTATGGGTGACCGAGGACGTACAACACATGAAAGAATGCAAGATATTTTGGATCTTGATGGAGATGAATATCTGGATGGGGATCAATCGCAAGTAGCGGTTGTCGCCCACAGTATACGCCAATTTTTAGAGCTTTGCAGAGTTCAAAGTAGATTTCCACCATGTCTATATCAGGGCATGGAAGGAACCTACAAAGACATAGCATAACCTACTGTTAGTGTCAGTATTTTCATACTTCCATCAGGGATCAAACTTGCTCTTTAAATTTTCATTTTAGGGGTCGCATACTGAAATTTTCACATCATTTCATTAGGTCATGCCAAACTAATCCATTAATGGTTGCCTTCTCTTCAGAAGATCTACATTTCTCCCTCATAGAGTATACTTGCTGACCCTTCTTCAGGTTATCTTCAATTATGGTTTCATGGTCAATTTACAATCATGCTTTCTTTAGGTCATAGGGCATGTTTCATTAGGTCTTAGGGTTTCATTTCCAAGATGAAGATGCCCAATTTTAAAGTGTAAATAAAGGTCAGAAAGGGTATGAGAATGATAAATAAGTCAAGCATGATGGCTTGTAGGTTATATCCATTGAACAATTATCTTTTAACCTAATGTAATTTTCACCTTAAAAACACGTTTTTCAGGTGAAAACAGAGTATTTTGAGTTTATTTGTATTTCTTATGTAATTTTAAGTCACTCTATGTAATAAATGATCCCAGCTGCACCAAAGCATCTCTCCTTGCTACAAGACAAAGAAACACTACAAAAATTAGTTTAAGTTGAGCATTATCCACCTGCAAAGACACAAAGAAGAAAAGGCATTAAAAACAGTGTTTTGAAGAAGGACGAGAAACATTAGAAAGTGAGCTTTTCAAGTGAAAAACCAAAATCTACTCCTATTTAAGTTCTCATGTTTCATTTTCAAGTTCATTATTCTCATTTGGCAAGCAAGGATTTAAAAAGTGAGAAGAAGAGGGAAGCTTGAGTGAGTTTTCGGAAAAAGAAGGTTGGCGCTACGCTTCTACATAGTGGCGTTGTGCTTCTAGAGCAGTGGAGGAGTGGAGATGTGCATTGGCAAACAGGCGCTGTGTGTTTCAGGCAAGCCAGAGTGGCACTGTGCATTGAGGACTTGGCGCTGCACGTTGAGACTAGTGTTGCGCAGCTAGCAAAATTTCACAGTGTTATTTTACACTGGCACTGCGCGTCTGTGCACCAGCTCTGTGCGTTGAGAAGAAGGGTTATAAAGCCCTCAAAACATCAAGAAACCTCCAAATTTCTCTCTCTTACCTTCATTACAAGTAAGTTGACCTCCTTTTCTATAGTTTTGGTTTGCATATCAACATCATAAGCATCATTCTCCATGATAAATATTAAACCCGCAAAAATCTCCCTAGTGATGCCTAAAACCCCAAACCCTCATTGTTCATCCTATCACCTATCAATACAACTCTAGACTCTTTCCCTATCCCTATCCCTTTATCCATTTTTCCCTATTCCATATCATTCCATCCCTTTATCCCTCTTCCCCAAGGGCAATTTCTCAAACAAAACAATCCCTCCCTCTCATTTCCTACTCCCTCATTCATTTTTTATCCCATAAAGTCATTTCCCATCCCCTCACTCCTAAAACACTCTCACTCATTCCCTTCATACAACCTCCAGCCTTGCAAACATGGATACAGAGGACCAAGACTATGAGGAGGAGGAAAACACAGGTAGTGACACCTCAACAGAAAGCCACACAAGGGAGGCAGAATTATCAAAGAAGAACCATCAAACCTTAGGGAATTGCAGGCCTCTCATTTGGCTATCACATGCTTCAGATATCTTGGCTTCTATGAGCTCTGTGAGTAGGTAGAGAGATTTCAACATCACCTTAATCTCACTAGACCTTTTGTAGCTCAACTTCAGGACAACAACATGACTCTTGCTAGGGTAACATTCATAGTTTCACCCTCCATCATTTCAGATGCCACTAGGATTCCAAATGTAGGGGAGAAGTGGTAGAAGGCCTAGACCTAGATGAACACTATTATGAGCCTTTTATCAAACCCTGGTACAAAAATGAGGTGAAGAACACATATTTCATTAAATTTGGAATTAAATAGTTGATATAGAATTCCAAAATAACTAAAAACCTCAATTCTAGTGATGTCCTTGTAATAAAAAATTTCCAATTTTAATGAAATATGTGTTGAAGAGACTTTTTGCTTTTAGATTTCTTGAAAACAAGTATGTCCCCATGATGAAAATCATCATGAAGTGTTTCACTTGTGAGGGCAGATTCTCCAGGCTGTACACCTATCACATCAAGCTCCTCATGCATTTTACCAGGGTGAGGATGTTAAACCTCCCTTACTTCTTGTTCAGGAATATTGAGAAGATGGCTCATTTTGTCTAGAAGAAGCCATACCCTCAGCAGATGAGCAGTCTCTATCATTATTACCTGATCAATATGATTGTGCTTTATCATCTCAGTCTCCTCAACATCTCTTGGGAGACCTTTATTTCTCATGACATCTTCAGGAGTCCGCAAATTCCTACACCAGTGTCTCAAGAAGTAGGGGCACCTTCTAGCAGTGCCCAAGTGAAAACAGATAAGGAAGCCAAGGAGACTAGAACTACTGAGGTGCCCATTCATATGACATATCAAAGGGGCACAAGGAGGTTGTTTGCTGCCAATAGGCAAGTGTTTGGTCCACGGGATGTGGAAGGGGCCTTGCCTTCTTCATCAACCCATAGGAAAATGCTAGCTCCATAGGATGTGGAAGGGGCTTTTCCTTCTTCATTGACAAAACGGGTACAGGTGCAACAACTGCATAAAGGCAAGGAAAAGATACCAGAGGAGATTTTTCATGATGAGGAGAAAAGGGACTTTGACTTGACTGAGCATGATGATCCAGAGCAACATTATACACATCATGGAGTAGAAATCAATGACTTAGAGGCTCATGATGAAAAAAACATAAAGGACATCATCATACAAGAAAAGAAGGCTCAAGTACAAGCTTTGGTGGACAATTTGGAGAAGGCAAAGTATGTCATCATATATTTGGAGCAAGAAAACAAGTAGTTGAGTGACAAACAAGTCCTCATGGAGCTAGCAATGCTCAAGGTAAAACAACAAAGTGGCAAAGAGGCACAAGTCACTTTGACTCATATTGAGAAAGAGATTGAAGACAATAGAGAGACTTGGCTTGAGAGAGTCAACTTGCACTTTGAGAAGCTGCTATAGAAGGCCAATAGAAACAATCAGATGATCAGACACATGGCTTATCATTACAGGACCCAAAACAAGATTTGCAATATGAGGGTCAAGAAGATGAAAGCTAGGCTAAGGCGGGCTCTTAAGGGAAAAAAGGAGGATAGGCTTAGGATGCTTGCTGAAGCTTCCTTGGCTAATCAGGACACTTGATGATGGTGCTTCCCACCAATTTTGGGCAAGTTTGGAGAATTTTTTGTCATTTGCAAATTTTTTGAAATTCTACACACAGGAAAACTCCCTAAACACGCAGCACCACCATCACCGTTCTTTTCCTATGGGCACCCAATGAAGAAACGCTTTGAATTTTTGGATATAGAGTGATGAGGACATGCACCCTAGCGATTTTCAAAGTTTTTGGAGCAGAACTGGTCCACCAAAAGGTCAACAAACACCCTAAAAATGACCTTTCTGCCACTTTTTGGACACACATAAGCAGTCTTGGGAGAATCAAGTTTTGAGGGGTCAAATGAGCATCAAATTCTGAAATTCCAGGTTTTTTGGAAAGTAGAACTGAATACCTTTTGTTAGGTCCCTATAATACTAGTGATTAACCCATTACTTTTGTAGTTGTATCCCTTATTAATATTGTTGTGCCCCTATTGTCCCCATATTGTTATTATTGTGCCCTATAGAATCTCTCTATTGTTATTTTTGCGCCTTTATATTATTATTGTTAGGTCGTCTGGGTTATATTGTGACTCCTTAGACTCCTATATATAGAAAGGAGGTTTTGTCATTTGAATCATCAAAGAATCATTCATTTGTGTAATGTAAAGGAGGTTGCCCCCTCGAATATTTTGATTCAAAGGCATTGATCTATCATTTCTATCTTTTTGTGAGCTGGTTTGATAACATTTGGTATCAGAGCCTTTGATTCTAGGGTTACGCTGCTCCAAATAGGTCATTGTGGCATTTTCGCTAAAACTTTTTTTCTGCAATGTTTCAGAAGCAAAAAAAAAAACTAATTGAGACAAAATCGCTCTGAACCTTGAATCTGAATTTCAGAGCTTTTCGCACTATATTTGTAGAGATATGATCTTAGGAATTTGGTCTTTTTACAGACTCCTAAATTACATTCCAAACAAGTGACCTGGGGAAAATTGATCATAACTTTCTCTCTGAGCATCGGATTGAAATTTCATAAGAAGGTACATAAAGAGGATGGATTGTAGTTTCTTGTACATATTTTTCAGAGCCAAAGGTTGAAACAGGGACACATGGCACATCGTAAAAGTTCGCTCTACTGAACTAGTCTATAATCAGGTCACTGTGGGAGATTTGGCATAACTCTTCCTTGGAGAATCCAATTGGGATTAGACTGGAGGCATTTGAAAGAGGACATAAAGGGCTACTATAGATCGCAATTCCAAGACTAGATGATCTAAAATTACAGAGATACATCAGAGGTAATATCAAGCTCCTACAAAGTGAAAAAAGGTGTGTAGATTTTTTTAAATTTGTGCTTAAGCTTGGTTTGAAAAAATATTTTGAAGGAATTCAAAGGGCATAGTAGAACATTATTATCGATAACTGATGCCCTGAGGAAAGAAAATGCAAACACCTAGTAAGCAACTTGAAAGCTCTAGCATGACTCATGAAGAAGAG
>APFE030477656.1:67026-85793 GCA_000404065.3 Pinus taeda
CTGTTGGGCGCGCGCGACCTGTTGGGAATTCATCCACAAAAAATTGCCTGTAAACTTCCAAACAACCCCAAACTTCTTCAAGATTGCAGGTAGGCCTCTGATTATCAAAGTATTTTACTTGATAAAGGAAAATGAGCATGGGAAATGTGTTTTAATGCCATCAAATTGAAATGAGAGGTTCATGTATATTTGCTTTAAAAATGTCAAAGCGCAAGTAAAGCTAGGGTTTTGTTTTGCTATTCTCAAGGTCATCCCTTTCACTCCCATTTTTCCCCACATCCCAACCATCTACCTTGTCATTTTCACCTAATCTCCTTACCAAAAATATCAAAGTCCCTAAACCCTACCTCCTATGAAACCCATACAAAATATGATTATGTGATGGTATATGTTTCATAATTGCTTCCCTAAATTCCCCTTTCATATGTATTTTTCCTAAATCCCTTCAAAAGTCTCCCTTCCTAAACATCTCCCTTGTGTTTTTGTCCCCTTGGAGCAGCATATTAATATTCAAAACAGCAGGGTATCCCATGGGAGGATTTTATCTCTCGAGAGGCTATGCTTCTCCAGATCAATGCTCATTTGGAGAAGTTGCTGGCTAAGGCCAACAAAGATAAGGACCTGCTCCGGAACATGAAACACCACTATTGGGCCCAAATGCACGTATGCAAGGCAAAAATGAAGGTGATCCAAGGGCAGTTGGCCAAGGCACTCAAACGAAGGAAAAGGCCCGATCCCCTCCATATCTTGGCTAAGGCTTCCTTGAAGGAGCATGGTGCTAAATGACTCAACCCCAGCACAAATTTAAAAAAAAATTGAGCATTTTTGGTCATTTCTGAATTTTTTGGTCAAAAAATAGGTTTTCTTCACCAAGAGGTCGCGCACCGTGCGCGACCCTTTCGATTGGGAGGTCCATTTCAGGAAAATTTTGCATTTTTGGATTTGTCATTCAAAGATACACTTGCTCAGTGAAGATCAAGAAATTTCACCAAGTTTTGAGCCTCCAGAAGGTCAAAAAACAAGCAAAAAATGACTTTCTGCCACCTTTTTGACACACAGGAAGCAGTCTTGGGAGATTGCAATTTTGGAGGGGCAAATGGACACCAAATATGCTCTTACAAAGTGATTGTGAAGTGTCAAGGTCAAATTTTGTCATTTCAGTGAGTCTTCAAGCAAAATTTGGTTACTAGGCATTACGTCTAGGGTTTGCTCTCACTCATTTCAAAGTTGCCCAAATTCCAATCTATGTCACTATTCAGTTGAGTCTATCATCATTCATAGGGTTTTCATTATCATCTCAGTGTCTAATGAGTCATTTTACACCTTGTTCATGCTTCAATTGCACCTAGGTAAGGTCATTTCCCTCTCCTAGGGTTTTTAAGGCAATTTCTCTTGGATGGTCAAATCATCGGCAAAACTTGTTTCTTGATGTTCATACACCTTCCCCTATCATTAAAGTACCTTATCAAACACTTCCCATCACTGAGACCCCCAAAATTCCTCATTTTCGCACAAACCCTAGTTTCTAGCTACAACCTAGCAATTTTCTAGGTTGGGCCTGTGTTTTGCTCTTTTGGACCCCTTGCCCTCACTCAATCTCTGAGATTCCACTTTCCCCTGCTTCCTAGCATCCCTCCCTGCTTCCAAAATTTTCCCCAAGAATTTAGAAGCCCCTTATCCCCTTCATTTCGACAAAATGCCTTGTTTCACACATCGGGATAAGTTTCACTCAAATGGTGTTTCAAAGCAATAAACGATGAATTTGGGAACACTGAGAGAGGTTTTTGTCCACAACATGCCAAAGAAGAAAAACCTCTTTCACTTTTTGCACAAGTGTCATGGGTTTAGAGAAATGTCAAAATTACAATCGCCATATCCAAGGAGATTGGCCAAGGCACTAAAACGACGGAAAAGGCCCGATCCACTCCAAATTTTGGCCAAAGCCTATTTGACTGAGAATGGTACTTGATTGGGGACTCCAAGCACAAATTTCAAAAAAAATTGAGCATTTTTGGTCATTTGTGAATTTTTTTGGTCAAAAAACAGGTTTTTGCTCCCAAGAGGTCACGCACCGTGCACGACCCTTTCGATTGGGAAGTCCATTTCAGGAAAAGTTTGCATTTTTGGATTTTTCATGCAAAAATACACTTACCCAGAAAATATCAAGAAATTTCACCAAGTTTTGAGCCTCTAGAAGGTCAAAAAACAAGCAAAAAATGACTTTCTGCCACCTTTTTGACACACAGGAAGCAGTCTTGGGAGATTGCAATTTTGGAGGGGCAAATGGACACCCAATTCCAAAATTCCACTTGGCTTGGAAAGTAGACATCCAGACCTTTCCAACAAGCCCACTCTTGCATCATTTGGACACCTGGAAGTGCCTCCAAAGCTTCTCCAAATGTGCGCGACCTCTTGGGAAATTTTCACAGAAATTGTGCCTACAGCTCAGCAAAACACAGTTTTGACTAGGTTTGACTTTTTGGAGTGAATTTTGATCCTCCTTGATGTAAATTATGTAATTTTATGATGTTTTGACACTTTTTATCTCTTCTAGAAGATTCATTCACGAGATAGGCAAAAATTAAATGAATGAATTGGTTTCCTAGCTTATAGAGGCAAGTTGTTTTGACTGCCTAGATTTTAGTGATCAGTTTGGAATTGGTTGAAACAGCTTCTAGGATAGTGAGGTCGACCCCTAGAGGCAAGTAAAGATGTTAGCTTGCCTATATTATGTACTTTCTTAGTCATTTTCATGGTTGGACTCTTGAGGGAGAAAGCTTCTATTGTATTACTCATTGTATCTCTGCAATTTTTTGCTAAGGAAGACCAGGGTTTTGCAGTCCTTTTTTGGATTCTTGTGGTTACATGTATTGATGGTGTGCCTCTCTTTGTACTTGCAAGTTTTTTATGTGAATCATATGCTTGCTTTTTCTTCTGCAAATTAGGCAAATGAAGTGTTAAGGTAGAATTCATGGTTGTTATGCTCTGCCTTTAAGTTTGCTTAATATCAATGTTTTCAGCTGTTTAAGAGATTCAAGGTGCTTGCTTGCTCTCCTTAGCTTCTCACCAGTCATTCTCATCCATCCACATCTATCAAAGTCATCAATACAGACTCCTACCTTGCCCCAAAGAACCGCCTGCGAAAACTGTGTCCAATCCCCGCACCCAAAATTGCCTTTCCCCAATTTTCCACCAAAACTCTAAAAATCCCTAAAAAAAACCTTTTTATCAGTTTACTAGCCTAAAATCACTGTTTCCACATTGGTTATCTCACCCATTGGAAATCTTTACCGAGATAGACTGGAGAGAGCCCTCTCCTGCCCCATAGGGCTAGCTACGAGGCTAAGTGGTTTGATGTTGCCTTGAAGTTTACCTTTTTCAGCCTGAGGTGAAATTTCAAGCGCTAACAGGGTGCAAAATCTAGCAGTGTTCATTGTCATGCCCATCCTTCTTACAGTAAGTGCATGAGGACTTGTTCTTCTGTATAGTGTTTGTCTTCCTCTCTTTCCATTTCTATTTTCTTTTCTCCTTTTTTTTTCTTGCAGTGGGTTGGGATGATCCCCCAACTTCTGGGTTCCCATTCTTACCTCTAGCTTCTAGATGCGTAGCCTGAACAGATACCTCATCTATGCTAGTGGGATTAAACATGAGGATAATGTGCCTCATGTAGCTATGTAGACCACCTATATACTTCAATAGAGTCTTAGGTGAGTCTAAAGAAATTCCTAGAATCAAAGCTCCTCTCCTAAATTCTTGGGTGTAATCTTGTACACTTTTCGCTTTCAGTTGTCGAAAAGTTTGCTAGCTCATCATGGTTTGCTGCATGTAGGCTAGTGGATATAATTGATTTTTAATTGCAGAAATAAATTCACTCTAGATAGAAAGAATCTTACCATGTTTCTTCATGTCATCTTGTGTCCTGCCTTCCCACCATACCAAGGCGGTGCCTCCAAGGCATAGGTTGGCCAACAGAATCTTACTCTTGTCTCAGTCAATGCTCTGCACTCTACGATAAACATCAATATGTCTAATCCAACTGTCCATCTCCTCTGCATTCAACTCTCCATCATATATCGGTAGATCAAATTTAACATCTAATTTAATAAAAGATGTCTTCTTTTTATTTTCAGGGCTGTTAGGAGGAGTGAGAAATTTTCCTTTCTTCCCTTTTCCTTTAGAGTGGTCATGGAGGAGAGATCCTCTACTCCTTTTTCTTGTTTTGAGCTTGATGAATCTTCATCTCTATGTTTCTTAAAGTCCCTATACATTTCCTCCACCATGGATCTCAGGGCCATAAAACTATCCATGAACTGGGGTTTCATTCCAAGGGATTTTCTTCTGACATTTTCCTCTTAGAATAGACTCTTCCAATTTCCTAGTTAGTTTCAGCCAATTCTCCTTCTCCTAATTTAACATTTGATCTAGTTAGCATTCAACAACAAAATCCAGCACAAGCTTGTCTAACCTTACTAACCTAGGGCTCTTATACCACTTGATCTGGAATTTATCTAGGATAAAGAATGAAAGGTATTTCAGACTCATGTGCATGGATGTGCTTATGTTACTTATGCAACCAATTGATATGATTGCTAGAATACATAGACACTGAGGCAATTAGGGAAAACATAATAGTCAAACATGTAAACAAAACAAGTTTAATAAGGAGTTCACCCAATGCTCCTGGGCTACGTCTCCTGGTCCAACCTTTCATTGGTGACCTCTCTATTTTGTTTTCAAGCAGAGTTTTTACAACAGTGAGCTCGATTCGAGACTCACTAAACAGAATGGAGTCAGTAGGAATGGAGTGCACAGACTCTCCTTACTGAAACTCGACCTCTGAGGGTCACAGTAGTATGACAGGCCTATGCCGAGGAGTTGCTTGAACCTCTCAAGCCTTCAATGGAGTACACAGACTCTCTTTGACTCTCTCTTGCTTTATCTGGCTCGATGTTGCCTTCAGGTCAGCTCAGCTTCTACTCTTTGTTCTCTGCTATTAGCTTTCTATGTCTCTTTGACGTCTGCCTCTGTGTTCTTTCCCCCTCTGTTTCTGTCAAGTCCTAGCTTTAAAGCCAGTCTGTTCTTTAACTTCTCATTTCAGCTTCTCGGCCTTCTGGTTTCCCTTCCTCTGTCCGTTCAAATTCCTCTGCTCTACGTCATCATCACTAGGTAACACCTCGTGGGGAGGTGGCCACATGTTTGCTAATGAACTAGCTGTCAAATTCCCTGAATCATACTCGAATGGCTATTAAATATGTTTGCTTCAAGATCGCCCACAAACACGAAATGTTTTCAAACTCATCATCCACGTCAGAATTCAAATCCCCTGTCATCTTGCTTTTTGACCTGTCAAATCTGGTCAGTCATCGGGATGTATCTCTCCCATCGATCTGGACCCCCCAGATCCTATGGTCATCCTTCATATCGGGGTGGAAAAGTCGCACGAAATTTACCCGTCTGATGGAGGCGTTTTCTCTCTCATCTGCTAGACACTTGTTGCTCGATGTGTGGCACCAGGTGGACTCAGTCAAAACTGGTTACCGCCTTGAGACCTTCCGATATCCTGCCGGTTTGTGGAATCCCGCACTACGGAACCGAAACAGTTACTTTTCTGTTTTTCATTGCGGTTTTGGGTCTAGGAACTTTCGGGCTTTCCTTCACTCTGGGGGACACCCTACGATATGAGATTAGTGCTAATCACATATCAGAATCCACCTTTGTTTCCTGAATTAGCCTCCGATTTTGCCAGTTTTGTGCCATTGCGCTTTACCATGCGCCAACGGTCTACGCGCTTGACCGAGGGTCTTGGTTGCTTTGCTTTGGCCACAACTGCAATTGTTATGAGGATTCCTTCTAATAGCTTCAATCTTTTCTGGGACTTTAATATTTTAGCATAATTTGAAACAATCATGAAAACCTAGAGAGTTTCTAGGATCCAATTCAGATCAGTTATAAAAGTTGTTTTCTGAATTTCTTCAGTCTTCATTCTGATTTGATGATATCTTGAATGAAGATCCCACTTGGTGAAGTAAATTTCTCCATGTAATTCATCCAATAATTCATCAATGACAGGAATAGGAAATTTATATTTAATAATGAGCTTGTTGAACTCCCTCCAAAAATTCATAATGACCCTCATATGTTATAAATGTTTTTTTCCAAATTTCTTCAGTCTTCATTTTGATTTGATGATATCCATAATGAAGATCCCACTCGGTGAAGTAAAGTTCTCCATGTAATTCATCCAATAATTCATCAATGACATGAATAGAAAATTTATATTTCATAGTGAGGTTGTTGAGTTCCCTATAATCTAGAAACATGTGCCATGATCCATCCTTCTTGTGCACCAATACTACAGGAGCAGAGAAATAACTTTGACTAGATTGAATTATACCATCTTCTAGCATTTCAACAACCATATGTTCAATTTCACTCTTTTGGGCACATGGATATCTGTAAGGCGTGATGTTTGGAGGAACAATTCTTCGAATCAAATGAATAGCATGATCATGATCACGAATATGTGGGAGGCCTTTGGGAGTCTCAAATATCTTGGAATGCTTGTCCAAAATGTTTTGGAGATCTAGATAAATAGATGATTTCGTTGTGGGAACCTTTAATAAACATAATTTTTCAATTACACCTCGTTTTTATTTCTTTAGAAACTTCTTCATGGTGTTAGAGCTTATTATATTTCTTGTTTTCCCTGTGAATCCCCTTAATTCCACTTCCTTTCCTTCTGAAAAAAAATTCAAGAAAAGTTCTTGAAAAATAAAAGTTATCATACCCAAAGATTTTAGCCATTTGACTCCTAGTACAACATCAACACCACCCATTGGAATGGAAAGAATTGAACTATTCAATACATATTCTCGCATGCATAGCTTTATATTATGGCACATTCTAGAGAAAATTTATGGTTCCTCCACTTGCAACCATCACTTGACACTATGGTGCTGGATATATGAAGCAATTCAATTCCTTGGCTATCTTACAATGAATAAAATTATGGGTACTACCTAAATCAATCAACACTATTACCTTTTTATTCTTGATATGTCCTTCTATATTGAAGGTTTGAGGAGTGGTAATTCCTGCCAATGCATTACAAGATATGGTTGGATTCATTTCTTCTTTCCATAGGTTTGGTTCCTGGTGTATATCCTCTTATTTTGTCATTTCTTGTTCATTTTCTTCCTCCTCTTCACAATCTATCTAACATAATTTCTTCTCAGCACACTTATGACCTTTAGTGTATTTGTTATCATGACTGTAACAAATCCCTTTTGCTCTTTTTTCTTCCAATTTTGGTAGTGTCAACTTTGTAGGTTATGGAAGGCTAGGGGCAGAAATACTTACATCTTTATAGTTGTGAGTGGTAGGCTTCCTTGTTGCCATAATTTTTCTTCCCAACTTGAATGCCTTCTCTAGTTAATCAGGTTCCCAAAGGCAAACCTTATGTTGCATGTTATCCTTTAAAGTCCCTATCAACAGATCAATCCTATGCTCCTCTAGAATATTTTTTACTTTTATATTCAATTTTCATAATTCCTCAATATTCTCCACCATTTAACCCTTTTGTTTGAGATTTATCAATTGGGTAAAGAAGGTGTTTTGCACATTATGGAGATCAAAATATTGCTCCATCAGTAGTATCCATGTTACGGGATCCTTGCCATCAATCTTCCTCATATCGATCTTTGCAACATGGTGAGTCTTCAATCCAATGTTAGATTCTATGAAATCATGACTAACATTACCTTTGTTCTCATCATGAGTTGCATCCACTACCTTTTCACCGTTAGGAAGCATTTCATATAGCAACTTTGTTAAACCTCCTTTCAAACCTTCCATGGCCTTCTTCAAATCTTCAATGTTTTCTTTCCATTTTGCTTCTAAACCATCCATCTTAGCTTCCATATTAATTTCCATGCCATCCATATTAGCTTCCATTACATCCATCTTAGCTTCCATGCCTTTCATTAAACCATCCATCTTAGCTTCTTTTAATTTTTGTGAGAGTGAAATTTGTTGCACTTGGTCTCGTAATTTCGATATATCATGTTGCATTTCTTCCTATTATTCATGAGTCATGGTAGAGATTTCAAGTTGCTTACTAGGTGGTTCCATTTTCTTTTCTTAGGACATCAATTAATGATAATTATTCTTCACTATGCTCTTTGGATCACTTCAAACGAATTTTTAAAACCAAACATATGCAAATTAAAAAAAAAACTACACACTTTTTTTTCACTTTGTAGGAACTCGATATTGAATCTATTGTATCTATGTTATTTTGGATCTTCAAGGTATGAAGTTTCGTCTTGTGGTAGGCCTCTAAGTCCTCTTTCTAACCCCAAAATTCTGATCGATATATGATTCTTCAAAAAAGTGTTATGCCAAATATTCCACGATGACCTGATTATAGAGTAGTTCAAGAGAGTGGATTTGTACGACCTTCCACGTGTCACTGTTTTGACCTTTGGACCTGAAAATTATATAAAGAAAACTGTAGTCCATCCTCTTTCTAAAACGTCTTATGAAATTTGAATCCAATTCTTAGAATGAAAGTTATGATGATTTTCCCAAGGCCACCTCTTTCGGATTTAATTCGGGAGCCTACAAAAACCCAAATTTCCTTGGATCATATCTTTGAAAATATAGTGAGACAAGATATGAAATTCAGACCTGAGGTTTATCAAGATTTCGGCAGAAATGTGTTTTAATTTCAACTTCTTAAACGTCACATAAAATAATTTATTGCGAAAATTCCACGATGACCTGTTTGGAGCAATGAAACCCTAGAATCGAAAGCTCTGATACCAAATGTTATGCAACTAGCTGACAAAATAAAAGAAAAGATAGATCAAGGACTTCAAAACCAGCCTCTTCGAGGGGTAAACCTCCCTTACATTACACAAATGAAAAATTATTTGATAATACAAACGACAGGACCTCATTTCTATATATAGGAGTGTAAGGGGTCACAATATAATCAAAGCCGACATATCAATAATATTATAAGGGAACCATAATAACAATAGTGGCCTTCTATGGGGCACAATAATAACAATATTGGGACTACATGGGAACAACATTACAATAAGGGGTTTGCACTAATAACAATAATGGGCTATACTAATAGTATAGGGACCTAAAAAATAAACCCTAAAATAACACATGGTTGACCATGATTTACCATCATTGTTTTTCATACTGAAACGATGTTTGTCACCATGTGATGTTGGACCATGGTTGAACACGGTGGATTTTCATATTGAGACAATCTTTGGCACATTGTGACTTTGGACCATCGTTTACCATGGATGACCATGATTGTTATATTTATTTTATTTATTAATTTATTTTATTTTTTATTTTTTATTTTTTATTTTTTATTTTTTATTTTTTATTTTTTATTTTTTTATATTTTTTTTTATTTTTTCTCAATTAGGCTATTCTATTATGTACAAAAGTTGAAGATACAGTTACAGTCAGGCTTTACAGCGGGAGCCTGGTGCCAGAGATACTGGCAGACGGCCTCAACCCTTTGGCAATGCTTACAAAAAAGACTCAGAAGTTCCCACGGAGGGGAGGACCAAGAAAGTTCCCACGCAGGGGAAAACCAGCAACCAGAACAGCGATCACCAATCCCTCATAGGGGAGAACCCAAAACCATAGCAGAAACCATCAATCCCGTGCAGGGGAGCTCCACGGAGGCTAAGTTTCTCAAACCCAAAATAACCCCAAAACCTTGACACTAAGACACGTCGACCCCAAAACCTTGACGCTAAGACACATCGACGGTTGTGACAGGACAACACATAAACAGACAATGACAAGTGGATGAGGAAACCTGACCAGAGAAGCCAAGAGCCAACACCCGGACCTCAATTCCCGAACTGGAGCCGCGTGCTATTCTTCCGGCTCCTCCTCTTCCAGCTCCTCCTCTGGCTCCTCCTCCACTATCGGGCAGGGTCTGTAGTAGTCCTCCTCCAGCTTCGTTGTTGCGGCTTCCTCAGCCTCTACAGGTGGAAATTCATTGTCGTCCTTGTGAGGAGTTAGAGCCTCAACCGTCTTTCCCTTGTCTTCCTGTGTCGCGTTGGCCTCATGGATTTCTTCTTGCGGGGGAGATGGAACAGGTGGAGAGCTGGTGCCTCCTTCCTCCTTCGGTTCGTCAATGAAAAAAACAGAGATATGAGCATTGATACACGGCGTGGTCAAACGGCTATCGAAACAGAAGATGGACGAGCCAAAGAAGGGTGCACCAGAGGTGCCAGAGGAGCTGGATTCCAGGAGTTGGGTAGGGCGAGAAGGATGAGTGATGGCCGAGCTGGGGCAATGACAGTAGCAATGGAAGTGCGGGCAGTAAAAGGGAGGGAGGGATTCCTTCGCAGCGAGGCGTTGCGAGGTTCCCCCTCTACTGGAGCCCATGCGGCTCAGCAACCGTGGGCACTCACGAACCATGCTGGCGGGGAGATTCAGGGAGTAATTCAGCCGAACAAACAGGCTCGATCTGTGACAAAATAGGGCAGAGCCTGCCTGAACCAAGAACTGGACTCGGATTACCCAGAGGTCGGATTGCAGGCGGGCAAGAACGCATAATTCAGAGTGCATGAGGCCAGGAGGGCGGATAGGGCCACTATTTATAGAGCTTCCAGCTCTACCTCGGTGGTCGTCCGCCATAAAAGCTGCAGTCAAATCCATCGCAGAGCCGAGAGGGGAAGCGCAGCCAAGAGAAGCCGAAGTGTAAATGCCTTCGGCCTGCCAACCTGTGGCTATTAAAGACACCGTCCTGGGATTACCGTCTTCTTCAATGCCCAATTGCGCCTTGCGCGTGAAGGGCATGTGGTCTCCACGGGACCTCTGTCCCATCAGCCTGAAAACCTTAACTATCACCCGCATCCGGGAATGGATGACCATGATTGTAAACCCAAAGGATTTATATTAAACCATAGGAATAATATTATAAACCTATGAATAATATTATACCCTAGGAATATGAACCAAATAAACCCAAGGGATTGATATTATAAACCAAAGTGAATAATAAACCTAAGGGATTAATTATAAAACACAAATGTATTTTAAACCCAATAGAAAAATCTTAAACCCAAGGGATTAATATTAAAAATGCAATTTATATAAACCCTAAAGGGATTGATATTATAAACCCAAGGGGATGATAAACCAAAAGGACTAATACTAAAAATCCAAGGGATTAAAAACCTAACAGATTCATAATATAAACCCAACAGAATAATAAACCCAATGGATTACTATTATAAAGCCTAAGATAAATATTATAAACCCGAGGGAATAATATTAAACCCAAGGGATAAATATTATAAACCTAAGGAATATAAACCCTAAGCTAAATATAATAAACCCTAAGATAAATATTTGTCACAATGCGGTGTTCGAATATGGTTCACCAAGATTTATTTTCATATTGAGACAATGTTTGTCAGAATGCGATGTTGGACAATGGTTGATTGCTCTCCATATTGAGACAATATTTGTCACAATGTGACATTGGACCATGGTTGACCATGGATGACCATGGTTGTGACAATGTGACATTGGACCAAGAGATAGTCTTTTTCATAATGTGACCATGGTTGACCATGATTGAACCCAAAGGTATTGTTGTAACTTACCCTGTATTTTACATTATTTGTTGAAAAAATGAAAGAAAAAGAAGAAAAAGAATTATAATATATAAACAGAAAGAAAAAAATGAAAAAATGAAAGGGATAAATAAAAAAGAGAAAATAGGAAAAATGACAAAGAAAAAAATATTTAAAAAAAATTGAATAATTGTAAAGGAAATTTGTGTGCTAGTTTAAGTGTCGCACATTATGGTTAATTAATTGTTCAATTAGTTTAAGATTAATTAAGAAATTAATCAAACCTTGTAATAAAGTAATTTGATTTTTTTTTTTGTCATTTGTGTAAACATGGGCACATCAATCAACCATTGTGATCCCGCTCCTACCCAGATCAATTGTGGAGATGTACTTCAGACCCCCCACCCCACCGGCCCCTTCGAAAAATTTAAAAACATGGGGGAGCGGGGGGGGGGGGGGGGCATCCCGGAAATTCGTTTTAAAATACCGCCTACGTGCGAGGGTCTCACATTTAAAATATTTCAACCCCCCTCCAGTTTACCACTTACCATACGCCCCCTCCCCCCAAGAAAACCACCATCTCCCACTCTCGCCAAAAGCTAATAACAACCCCGCCTCTGCAAACTATCCTCCGCTCATTTGTCTACTCATTTACTCTTATCCACCTGTTCATTCCCTCGATTGTTGCCATAGTAAATGACCCTCTCCCATAATGGTTATTCTGAAACGGAAATTGCTCCCGCTTTATAAATAAAGACATTTTTCACCTCTATTTCCTTTTATCCATTATGTTATGCAGAATTTTACATCCATGCTTAATGCGACCAAATGACTCGACCAACATCAAACCACTTCTTTGGCACACAAAAACTTGGTAATTACCCAGTAATCATCACCCTTACCTTATATATCTTCAATATGTCTTCAAAGGGAAAATCCAAAATGATAGAGAAAAGCCCAATGATTCCCTCGGTCATAAATTTAGACAAACCAGCCCTTGTTGACAAAAAATGCAAATTTGTCAAGACCCAATCTAAGTTCAACCTGTATGAACTCCAAAATTTGGATGAATAGAAATTCCTTGATGCCAATGATGAATTGAGCATGCGGGACTCCTTCTTTCCTCAATTCATCCTTGGACCCATTTCCTTCCCGAATTTGTGACCTGGTGCGATTTCAGATACATCCCAAGCCAAATAGTCATTATTGTTAAAAATAATGATGTTTTGTTTACCATATCCCCATAATCGATATGCCAAATTCTTCAAGTAAAACCTTAAGCCCCTCTACACCCTTTCTCTATGGATTCCCTCATGGAAATATATTAAAATCTCACCTTTCCTCAAAGAGCTAAATTTTTTGAAATATTCCTACCTAAAAATGCAGAATTGCCTAAGACAAATCCTCCATACCCTCTTCTATGTTCCCAGAAATGACCAGGCAAGATGTTTCAGTGGTTTCTTGTTTTCTAGGTTATCGAGCTCATCAGTGGGTAGATGAGATTATTTTAGGATTTCTATTAGTAGTTTCCGCAAGTGAAAAACCCTCCATGATCTTCAATTACAGTGAGCTTTTTTCAAAAGTAATACATCATTAGTTCTTAAAATTTTCAATAGAAGGATCTTTCAAATATCAGTCAGTTCTTGTATACATGTTCTTATTCCATCAAGTAGATAAATTCTAGTTTCAATTATAGAAATTAGATGAGGAGGGTAATCCACAGTGTGTGATTCATTGAACTTCCTTAGTAAGGAAGAATACTAATGAATTTTCTTTCACTGATTACACCATTTAGTTTTTATACATGGTTTCATGTTTGCTTCACAATGATGTTGTTCCTGGGATTTCCCCTGAAATCAAGAGAATTCTCCATCTCAGTGAGCAAACAAAGACTAAAGATTGGTACTTGTACCAAAATTATACAAAGATCAGAGTATATGGATGTGAGTTGCCTCCATATAAACTTCCTATGTTTGTACCAATTAGGATTTTTTCACTTGAATATATTAGGCATATGATGAACATGGATGAGTTGCAGTTTGTGTCAGCTAAAAAGAAATCTCATTTTAATTAAAGGCTCAGACTAGAGCTTTTATTTGTAATATTAGAGCAACAACAAAAGAAGCAGACCTTCTCTTGAAGAAAATGAAATTTAAATTGGGTTTTACTTGGTCTTATGATCCCTTGGGGATTATTTCTAAGCTAAGGGTAGAACAAAAAGCTACTCCCTATGCACACACTCCTAGACCAGAGAGAAACTAGTACATGAACCAACCGGAGTGGCAGGAGAATACATTGCAGGAAGCATAGGAGTAGGTTTTCATTTCTACAACAACACAAACTTTGAAACCATAGGAAAACCACACAAAACGGGCAAGTAAAAGTATTTCCCCTCTTATTTCAGAAATTCAGTAGTTTGAATTCATTATGTACAAAAAGTAGAAAAAGAACACTCTTGAACAACCATCTCAGGAAGAGTGTTCACAGGAACATACTACGTTAGTTTTATCAGGTCCTTATGTTGCAACATTCCCAAGAGTTCAAGAAATTTTCTCAAGCTCTCATGTATCTTGAGTCACTCACTATCCATTAGAATCATTTCAGAGAGGAGAGCTATCTCACACTACTATAGAACATAATATATTTTCTAGGTACGAGGAAATTAAGAAGAAGAATGAGGCACTCAAGGCCACTACTTATTCAGAGTTTTCGAAGAAAACTTCAGCTTCCCAACATAGTCTTCTCTCAGCATTAGATACTCAAAAGGGATGGTCGCAGATGGCACTCTTATAGCCTAAGGTTTCTTTTCCAAAAACTATAGTAGATTAGAAATAATCTATTTACTCCTTTGACAGTAAACAGATCCATCCTATTGACCACATTGATGTACACAAACAAGCTGGAGAAATGATTTACTCCACCTTGACCTGTTCAACCATGGAAACATCCAGGTTGCAGGTTTCAGTTAATAACATTCAATCTAATTTAAAACTTGAAAATATCTCATCACTTTCCAAAGATACTAAAATAAAATGTTTCGAAGATCTAGTGATTAAACTGGCATATGATCCCAATAATGTTAAAGTTGTTGAGGAGATAATTAGGAGGAAAAATGTTGATATATAAGCATTAATAAAAGAGTTGAAAATTCATAGTACTGAAGATCCTCAGACCCAAGAAGTAGGTGAATTAGAAAAGGAAAAGGGGAACACGTTCAAAATCATTGTTGAACAAACCTTATAGATTAAAAGGATGGAGATTGAAATAGAAGGTTTAGTGAAGGAAAAAGAGTGAAAAGAAATTATGGAAACAATTATTCCTATACTAACATCTCCTATTACAGGAACTTCTATTATAGAAGTTATAGTAGTGGAAACAAACTCCATAGAATCAACAACTGACTTAGCCAAAGAAATGGGAGATTTTTCCATTAAAGGTCAAGAGATTCAGAAGCTGAAGGCTCAAGTCAACAATATCCTAGAGAAGAAGTTAAAGATTGATAATGTTTACTTAGTAGAGCTTCATAAAACTCATAGGCTAACTCAAAGAATAAAGTCTCTAGAAAATGAAACTTATATTGCTTAGACCATTACATAAGCCAAGCAAAAAATATGGGTAGATATTAATGGGTCTATGACAAAATTGTGGCCTTCTATTGAAATTATTTTTGAATAGGAGTTATTGGAAAGATCGAAGGAAGTGATTGCAGATGTAAAGAAAGACCTGGGTCAAAAACCGGGAGAGAATACAACATTAATTAGAATTCTAAATTCAAAGGTAAGGGAATAACTGGAAGAGTTTGAAATAGAGGATAGAACTAAAACAATATTGGAAGTGAGAAGGATTCTCACTAAAAGAAATATTATGCTACAGATGGAAAATAAATGTCATAATCTAGAACCCAACATTCAGAAATTTGATAAGAAGTTCAATATTTTGCATCAAAAGGAAATTCCAAGCTTAAGAGAAATGCAAGACAAACTCATTCCCCTTGAAGGATACCAATGAAGGTTGCATGTTATAGCTACAGATGAATCTAAATTTTCCAAGATCAGGGAACTCTTACAAGGATTGCCTTTAATGAAGGTTTAAGTTTTGATTTATTGACTAAGAGATCAATCATTTTTTTGTAATTAAGGCCACTTTTCAGAAATAAACTGAAGTGGATGAAACATTAAGAAAGTTAATTAAATATTCCACTCCATATGAAGAAATACAAGACAATATATGTCATCTTCTCGAATAAACAGATATATATTTCTAGCAGAAGACAACAACTTTTTAGCAACAGGATGCAGATTTCCAAAAGAAACAAAAAAACATATTTTTCAGCCTAGTAATCACTAGAAGCCTCGAATTTAGTGCCAAGAGGCCTAAGAATTTTTATTTGTCTATACTATAGATATATTTTTGTAAACAATTTTGAGATATTTTGTAAATAAATCTTGATATTTAAAATCAATACAGTTTTAAGAAAGTTGTATAAATAATTTGTAGATCAAAGTATAAAGGGTTGAACCATTGTGATAGACTCTTGAGCAGACTTGTAATCATCTAAAATTATTTGGTGAAAGTAATATAAGGATTTTGGATTCATCTTGAAACAACTTATCTCCCTATGAGTACTTCTATGTTATTGTATTTTCATTTTGTTTAAATATGGATATGTTTGAAATTAATTTGAATTTTGAGTATGATAATATCGACTTTAAATTTATCTGAATGCCCCTCTGGAGTTATTATCAATTACAAAGATTATTTAATTACACAATTTATTTTAATTAACTCCTCTACATCTTTAAATTGTCACTTCCCCTTAAGTTAAATATATATTGTTGGCTGTAAAAGAATTTTACATGCTTCATCTATATATGACTAGGTTAAATAATATGTTTGAAGATTTAATGAGTCATATATTTCTTTAAAGTTCAACCCTACATATCTCTTCAAAAGATAAATTATGCTAGGGGTGAAGAGCCATCCCTTCTAATACATCACAAGTAATTAAGAAATTACACATATTTAAATAGTTTATAGCATTAGTCATCCAATAACTCAAAACAAACAAAACATTTTAGATTCTCTCACATAATTCCTTAACCTAGAATTATCTACTCAGGAACGACATCAGATTGGCACTGTTACCGAGGAATGAAAAATTTTGAATTTGTTTTTCTCTAGGACAATGATTAGATTGTCCTTTTAATGGTGAATAAATGGTTAGTAGGTTAAAAAAATTCACCTCGTGATTCTACAAATAAAACTTGTTTCACACAGACATACCAAGTCTTTCTTAGACCCTCAACTTTATTCTCCATTTTCAGATCCTAAGAGACTTATTAGAGTTGCCTCTTTAAGATGAATATTAGAAGCCTCTACCTCTACTCCTGTGGCTATTCCACCAAAAATTGTTTTGGAAATCAATCCTTTTAGACCATTCCCAATTCCTTCTGAACTATCATATCTACGACCAAAAGTGTTAGAACTTTTTTCTAAAGGGGTTGATTTGCAATAATCTCTTCTTGTTTATCAATTAGAATCTTACCATATCCCTAAAACTCTTTCAGAATCTCCAAAATCAAAAGAATAATTAGGTTTAGAATTACCTAAATTAAAACCTAGTGATTTCATTTATTTTGTCATTCATACATATCCATCTACTTATGTTAAACTTGAAGACAACTTCTTTATTTATACTAATCCTTTATTTGAAAGTGAAGGAAAATTTGGTCTATAAATGCAGAATTTAGTTATACAAACACTGCTAATGAAAATTTCCAAAATTTTTACTCAATCATCTTCACCTCCCTCGTCTCCCATAAGTTCAACTTCATCCTCACCTTCTCCTTCCCCTCAAACTTCATCCTCATCCTGATTATCCTCACCTAATCAAATGGTTGGTTTTCAACTGATCCGAATTTAAATAGGACGCAGCAAAGTATAGATATAACCACACACACAGAGACGTAGCAGAAATAAAACTTCATCTCATTAATATCGAAGACTGAAATATGCTTACATATAGAACGGAAATAAACTAGCTCGAGCGATGGTAACTTATCCTTGAGAAGAGATGTCGAGGCTACATGCCTCTGAACTCTATTACAATGAGGCTCCAAGGCTTATTTATTATTGATAAATAATGGAAAGCCCTAAACGTTGAATAACCTAACCCGAGGATATAAAACACCAAACTATGGGCCCCGTTGGGGTAAGTTGGTAAATCAACTTCCTGGGGTCATAACGTTGCCATGAAATCTCCATTTGATGCACATGATACCTCATTATAAATATACATCTTAGGACTAGAACTGCTAATAGCGAATATTGAGTGAAAATATCATATTCACCATTGGTAGTTTTCCCAAAAAATGTCATTTAGGGCCTCAAAACAGCTCTGAAAGTTCAAGACTTGAAAAAATGCAAAAAATAATAAATTATGCTACAATTAAGGAAACTGAAAATCTGACATAAAAAATGGTGGGGGTTCAAGTGGATTAGGCAGGTGGCCACCAATATCCACTTGGATCATCAACCCATCATTAATGCTCATTATGCAGCATTAGTCCTTCGTGGCCGGTTTAACAATTTTCGAGATTGATATCTAAAGCACTTACCTAGGTTCAATGAGGAAACTGGTTTGTCTTTCCAAGATCTTTTAGAAGAATTTTTGGACTCTGTTGATAATGAGAATATAGAACATGAAGATGTGTACATGAGACTATTTGTTCAAAACCTTTAGGGAAATGTTAGGATTTGGTTTAGACAATTACGAGCTTGTTCTATCCCAATTGGAATGAATGAATTAATATATTTAAAAACCAATGGGGAGTTAAAAATGATCTTGTATACTATCTTATAGAGTTTTATGACCTAAAAAGAAACCTTGGTGAACATGTGGCTGATTTCATGAAACGATTCAATAAAAGTTATAATAAAATGCCACTAGACTGTAAACCACTAGTGGCTACTGCTAAAGTTACATTTTCCAAAGGTTTTGATGATGATTTTGTTTTTATGCTTAGAGAAATAACATTTTTCACCCTAACATACATGCAGACCAATTCCATTGAAGTGGAGGCTAATAGATCAACATCATCCAAACTTGAATCAAAGGTAGAAAAGGCTGAAAGAAAA
>APFE030477661.1:0-39002 GCA_000404065.3 Pinus taeda
CATAGGCCTTGCTGTTCTTGTTTTCCCAAATTACAAGCTCCTTATCTAAAGTGGGCTTTTTCGATGCATTGTCTCCTTTTCCTTCACAAACTCCTTTCCACAACTCATTGAAAATCAAGGTGTGTTTTATCTTCCTAGACCACTCATGATAGTTCTCTTTACCAAAGAGAGCTACTCCCACAATGGAGATGAGTGAATGCATCATAAAATCTGAATTGGGCTCAAAATACTTGCAAAAAATATTGATGTCTTTGTAAATTGATTGGTTATTTCTTCAAAAAAATTCTTCAATTAAGAGTGTAAACCCTTAATATTCATCCAAACTCCATGCAATTTCATTACAATATAATATATGGATTATGAAAAAAGATGAATACCATATTCATAAACAATATGCCATATGCACTTTATGTACTTTCATATGCCAAAATAATATTTCAAACACAACTCACATCACTTCACGGCTCTGGTAGTGACATCCTTTGTGCGTATAGAAATTGAAGAAGATCTCACAGATAATATTCAACCAGACAGAATGGCAGTTCCTCAAGAGGAGCCAGAACCCACTTATTTGCAGAACCTCTCATAGCACTATTCTTCTTTCATATATGGTTCTGAGATGAAGAATCTCAAAGAACTAGAGTAGCATAAATATATATCTCAATTATGCATGTTGTTACAGAGAGAGACACCAAGTACGATGATATATGCACCAACCCTAGGTCATCCTTCTTTCTTATACCATAAATTCCATACGACGAATTTTATATGCCAATCCAAAAAACAACAACATATGAACTATGGTTATTCAAAAACAATGTACAGTATTTAACACCATTCACGACATGGTCTTCAAGAATTTTGGCACACATATTTCATATCAGTTGTAACGTATACCAAAAACCAATCAACGCAACTTTCAAACATAAGTTTGAGTCATATTCATGCACCGATAACTTAACATTCAAATGGTCTCCATTCTACGCACAACCTTTAAAAAATAACTTAACACTCAACAGAGAAGATAGCATACCATACAGACTTTCAACACACAGTTACAGTCTCTGTCTCAAGAGGTTCGACCAAACTGACCAATGCTCGAGCTTCAACTGGATTTATCCAAGAATTTGCATGTTTTTTGTATTCCCTTTGACTGGTGTACACACAGACTTCATGTATTTGTCAGCGCTCTTCCACAACCTTCACACAAGGAATGGATAGCAGAGGAGTATTGAAAACCAGATGAACTAGTGTACATTCAACCAGGGCATATGAACGAGCATTCATTCAATAATAGTGAAACTTAGAACAGGCTTGAGTGGCAGAGGAGATGGCAGACACGAAGCTGACATAGAGTGGCAGGAAAAAATGAGGACAATGGTAGTGTTACCACTCAAACTAGCAGGGGACCTAAGGGGGATCCCTAAAGGGCAAATGCTAGGCCAAGGGCAACAAATGGAGACTTAGCCCACTATCACCTCAGCTAAGGCTCCCTCCTATTCACGGAATTTCACCAATGGGAGGAGACCTGATATATTATGGAGCCACCGATGAAGGATAAGTCAATGAAATGATGTGGAGTGACCTAAAAAATCCCTTTCCTGCAAGAGTTAAAAGGATAAGGCTTGCTTCCTTCCTAAGAAAAGTATAATGTCTTGTAGGGAAAGGAAAAGAGGATTCAAGGGTTAGGTTTATGGGATATGACTTATGAAGGAACTTCCCAATTCCTAAAATCCTTATTTTAATTGGTATCTCAGATGGTTCTTGAAGAATTGTCTTTTCAAAGGAATGGGACCACACAGGACCAAGTGGACATAGTCTAGGATAGGGGAAATTAGTATAGCAACCAATGATGCTCTTACCCCTAGACAAGGTGGGGAAAGGATCAAAGAAAGAATTTTCACTTGAAGGTGTCGATTTGATCCTATAAGGTACTAGTCTTGGGGATGTTAAGGCAAAGTTTGATCCCGGAGCTAGGGCTTGGCTTTTCTCCCAACTTGGTCGTCGAAATGGCTTCAAAATTGGAGGAGAGCTTGGGAAAACACTAACACAAGAGACCCTAGTAGATAGAAATTTTTGGAGGGCTAGCTTGTCGAGAAATTGATGCCCTAGGTGCCCCAACTTGGCTAGACCTGAAAGAAGGTGATGGGATGTGGGTTTTGGTGACCACCTTTTGGTAGATCAGTGCCTTAGTCTTTGGGAGAATGGAGTCTATGATTAATATGAGTAGGATTTCTTGGTTCCCAGTCAAGGAGGCCTCAAGACTACAATTTCGCTAGACTTCTAAGTCAAGGAGAAGCAATCTTGCAGCTTTTATACTTCGATACACAAAGGGAATGGCTTATTAAGGTCAAATTCTTTGATAGAATTACCCCTAGGAGATTTCATTCATATTACATGGCCCATACATTTAGAGATGTTATAATAGAGACAAAATTCCACAATTTTAAGTAGTAAATGCATGTAACAATTAGCCCTAGAACAACGAAAATCCCAATCCAATGTATATGACAAATTAAAACAAGAATAACATTAAAAAATGTACTTACATGTAACAAAATATATCCAACCATTCACAATTGACAAGAGAGAAGCTCCAAGAGAAGATAGACCAATATCCACACATCAAAATTCATCCATAAAGCTCCAATTCATCCTCTAGAAAAAGTGCGAAAATCTCAAGAGAGAGAAAATATCCAATCCAAAGTGATGATGAGATAATGAACTCATCTCACTTGTATTTATACACTAACAAGGAGTTTGAATTAGCCTCCTTGGCCTACATAAGCCCCAAAAATAAAATAACGTCTTAATAATCCAACTTTTGGTGACAAGCCCACCAAACTAGCTCATAAATGAAATAATAATCCTTTCAAGAGGTCAAATAATAATCTATGCATGTTGTAGGGCCCTCTAAGAGGCTAAATGAGGTCCATGGGTGCCATAATGGAGAGTAGGACCCTCAAATGCAGTGGACAAGGGGTTGGCCCCTTGTCATAACCTGTGGTGCTCCAAATGACATGTGGGGGCACACGCGTCCTCATGGGTCTCCAAACAAATTGAAGATGCCTGTAGATTGCCTACAAGGGCTAGGATGATGGTGTAGGTGATTCCACATCATTGTGCAAGACCTGAATCATCTGCTAAGTGTATCATGCAAATTTGGGCCCAATTAGGCATGATGGATCAGGTGCATCTTCCTCATCCAATAAGTGAACCACGAGCAATCTCCAAATGGTTGTGGGGATCCATGGAGTGCTGACTATTGTTGTGGAGGCCCATGGATCTCAATGCACAACCTACATGTGCCAATGTATCCCTCTAGAGGATTAGGACTTCGTATAGGGAGACCAAACTCAAGATGGAGACCATTTGCAATCCTGCATAAGATCCATTATGCCCCCTAGCCTTCCAATACAACAAGTCATTAGAGAAATCGAGCAAATGAGCTTACCAATAATGGACAACATGTGAGGACTTCATAATGGCCCCAGGTCTGCCCTTCCATAATGGGCTTCGGGATGTGTGAATGTCTCCTAATCTCCAAATGGGGTTAACCAAGAATCCTATAGGTGGTTTCTACTTCTAAAGGGGATAATATATTCAAGGTATATCCTTCAAAAGGTGGTGGCATGTGAGAGATAGGTGAATGAAGTAGGGGATGAGAAGGGGCATCCCTAGGCCACATTCTAGGGTACAAGGTTAGCTAATAAAAGGGAAGCCCACACTTGGGTTTATAATGTATAGGAGGGAGCAATCATGGTACATGAGGTGTCCCGACCTTGATATTTCCACCCCTCTTTATATTCTTTTTGCCTTTTTATGATTTTCTTTGATCAACTGCTTGGGGCTCAAGGGGTAAGAGCATGGTGTATAAGGTATTGTAGTGAATACCCCCTTTAAAGGTAGGGCGGTTCATTGCCCACTAGGGGTTGGCACAATCATGGGTTCCTATATGATGAAGGAGATTCATAGAACCTGTAGGAACCAGGGTGATGACCATGATGATGGAGTAGAGCTCATGTATTGACTTTTGCCCACATGCTAAATGTGTTTGTCTTGACCATCTTTTGCATTTTGTGGTACATTTTTTGGTTGAATGTGGCCAAATATGATTTTATATTTCCTTTTAGCTGCATCAATCTCCGGGCTTCATTCTAGGCAATCACCCAATGTGTGGGCAAGGGGAAGGGGCAAGCTAACCCTATGTGGACCCAGGTGGGAGAAATGATGAATGGGGTAAATAATGAGTGGAAATAGGGTAATATAAGCGGATAAGGGAGCGGGACCACGTAACCAAAATTAGGGTTTCCCATGAAATACTATCCCTAAAGCCAAATGGTTAGTAAAAGAGATCCCACAGGACTAGAATACAAGGTTTTGATCCAAAAAGGGGCCAAGGGACAAGGGCACAGACCTAACCCATTCTTTTTGTCGAATCCCCCCATTAATCCATGCCCAGAAGTGTCCATGATAAGCAACTACAATACTCAATTACCAAATGACAAGGCATACACAATTACGATCATGGCAGATGGGCGAGGGACCACATGGTTGGCTTAGGTGGCAGAGAAAAGGCATAATGAGTTAGCTAGTGGCTGCAAGGGGATGCTAGCTGCTAGTTGAGGACCATCTTGGAGAAAAAATTTATCCTAGTGATATCAACCACAAAATGGTGGGTAAAAGGTATGAAATAGGAGTTACAAGGGCAAAAAAACTATTTTTGGGAGTTGGCTCTGATACCATGTCAAGCTAGGGGTAACTTCAAATGAAATTGTTGTCTTTGCATTAAGATAGAACATAGATATATACAAGGAGAGGGAGGCTATTGGGTTTCATCTCTCAATATCTCTTCATCTTCCAACTTCCTTTATTTCTCTATTTACAATATTTATGTAGGATTTCCTAATCCCAAAGATTAGGTGTCAACAAGTTAATTAATAGGAATTAATTAACTTAGGAAAACTGGTTAATTAATGGGAATTAATTGAGAATTGTGAGAATTCTCTAGAAACTCACATGGGTCGACTTAGAGATGATCTCAGCCATTGATTAAGATTTAATCTTGGTCGTTGAAGTCTCAACTAGAGATTATAAAAGGAAGTATATGGGGTTGATGGAAAACACACTAAGAGAGAGTTCTTTGGCAAAGATCGAGTTTCCCAGCTGCAGTGGTTCAACAAAGAGAAGTTCGAGCTAGAGAGGGGATGCAGAGACAGTGAGTTCGGAGGAGGAATTCCAATTCCAGAGAGGCAGCAACAAGTGACAGAAGTATTCGACATTGAGGCTACGCAAGTCCTACGTAGAAGCTTCAGCAGAGCAGTTCGATTTAGTTGGAGAGGAAGTTGATTTAGCTTCCAGAGGCTCGAAAAGTCTTCCAGAAGTCCACAGAGCCACTTCCAGCAACAGAGACAAGCATGAAGAATTGATCAGAGGCAGGACTGTTATACAACCAACTCATAAAATAGAAGAAAAGATAGATAAACAACTTAAAAATTATCCTCTTCAAGGGGGGAACCTCATTTACATTACATAAATGAACAATTCTTGGATGATACAAATGAAAATACCTCCTTTGTATACGTAGGAGTCTAAGGGGCCACAATATAACAAAGCCTACATAACAATAATAATGTAAGGCCACAACAATAACAATAGTGGGCTTCTATGGGGCACAACAATAACAATATGGGGGCTACATGGGCACAACAATAACAATAAGGGAGATACATTAACAATAACAATAGGGGGGCTACACTAGTATTATAGGGACCTAACATGCTCCTCTCCTTCAGAAAAGTGTTTTCCTCAATGCTTGAGTAGTTTTTGATGCTTCTATATAAAATTCTCATCCTCCCATGTGAAATCTTCAGCTGGTAAGTTATTCCACTTAATGAGATACTTTGAAATTGATTGATTCCGTAGCTGTCGAATTCTTGTTTCCGTGACTGCTTCAGGCTAATATGATTTTTCCTTCTTTGTCAAGTTTTGGCAACACTGTTTGAACGGGAAGCTTGTCACCGATAACCTTCTTTAAGCATGAAACATGGAAAACTAGGTGTACTCGGGAAGATGTAGGCAACTCCAATTTGTATGCCATAGTACCAATCTTTTGCAACACCTTTTAAGGACCATAGTACTTGGGTGATAATTTATCATCCTTCTTAGCTTGCTCGAGGGACATTTGTTTGTATGGTTGTAGCTGTAAAATTACCTAGTCACCTACCTCAAAACTTCTTTCACTGCAATGTTGATCTACCTGTTGTTCCATTCGATTATGCGACAGAGTGAAGTTATCCTTTAAGAGTTTGAGAACTTGTTGTTGATGCTTGATGTGATCTTCCACTGCTTGAACCTTAGAATTTTCTCTTAAAGATGATGTGATGGATGGTGGATGATATCCATAAAGTGCCATAAATGGGATCATTTTTGCTGCAGTATGGAAGGAAGTGTTATACCACCATTCAGCTAGAGGTAACCACTTGACCCATTGTGTTTGTTTATCAGATACAAAGCAATGAAAATATCCTTCCAAACATTTGTTCACTATCTCAGTTTTCCCATTAGATTGAGGGTGATAAGATGAGCTATGAGCTAATTGAGTACCAAGACAAGAAACTAATTCCATCCAAAAATTTCTAGTGAAAATGGGATCTCTATCACTTACAATAATCTTTGGGTTTCCATGAAGCTTTTGAATTGTTTCCATAAATGTAGTAGCAACTGTACTGGATTTAAAAGGATGAGATAATGCACAAAAGTGTGCATACTTCGTAAGTCTATCAACTACCACCATGATGACATTATTTCCTTCAAACTTGGGTAAGCCTATGATAAAATCCATTGAGACCTCATCCCAACACTAACTTGGAATGGCTAAAGGTTGTAATAGACTTGGGGTCTTGATTATCTCAACTTTCTTTTGTTGGCAAACCAAAACATTCTGCCACAAATCTCTGAATATCAGATTTAAGACCACCCAAAAAAATTCCTTCTTGACCTTGTTGTAAGTTTCTAAAAGTTTTGAGTGCCCTCCTGAGGGGGAGGTGTGCAATTCCAAAATAATCTTTTGTTTGAGTTGGGAATTCTTACAAAGATATAAGCGATCTTTGTACCATAATGAATAATTTTTCCAGCTAAATGTATCTGATGTACTGGGATCTTGCTGCAACTTTTGAATGAGTGTCCACACCTCTTCATCATTCTTCCATTCATCCCTTGCTTCTGTTATCCACTTAGGTTGGATAATAGAAATGGCACAAAGCAATGCTTCCACATCCTCATCCTTTCTTGAGCTTGCATTTGCAACAATATTTTGCTTTCCTTTTTGGTAAATGATTTCAAAGTCATAACCCAACATCTTTGTGATCCATTTTTGCTGCTCTTCTGAAGATAATTTTTGTTCCAAAAAGTATTTAAGACTATCATGATCTGTTTTTACCTTGAAGTGTCTTCCCATTAGGTAAGGTCGTCATTGCTTTAGTGCATGTAGTATTGCCAACATTTCCTTATCTTAAATAAGTTTGTGTAAATAGTTTCCTTTGATTGGATGACTTTCAAAAGCAATGGGTATTCCTTCTTGCATTAAAACAACACCAATTCCATTTCTTGAGGCATCACATTCCACAATAAATGTTTTTGTGAAATTTGGAATAGCTAAGATTGGTGCCTGGCACATTGCCTCTTTAAGATGTTCAAAGGCTTTAGTTTCTTCTTGAGTCCAAGAAAATGCATCTTTCTTTAGTAATGATGTTAGAGGTGTCGCTATTCTCCCATAATTCTTAATAAACTTGCAATAATACCCTGCCAACCCGAGAAATCCTTGAAGATGCTTTATGGTTGTGGGGATTTTCCATTGCTTAATGGCTTTAATTTTGTTAGGGTCTACCTTAACACCCTCATGAGATACAATATGACCCAAATATTCCACCTCCTATACTCCAAAGAAACATTTGGAGGTTTTGCATATAATTGTTTCTCCTCTAATAGTTTGAGCACCCTGTCAACATGCTGAACATGATCCTTCCAAGACATGTAGATTAGTATATCATCAAAAAATACTAACACAAATTTTCTAAGGAAGGGTTTGAAAATGGAATTCATTAAACCTTGAAATGTGGAAGGTGCATTAGTAAGGCCAAAAGGCATGACCAAAAATTCATAATGACCCTCATGAGTTCTGAATGTTGTTTTCAGAATGTCTTCATTCATTCTAATTTGATGATATCCTGAACGAAGATCCAGCTTGGTGAAGTAAATTGCTCCATGTAATTCATCCAACAATTCATCAATGACAGAAATGAGAAATTTATCTTTAATAGTGAGCTTACTGAGCTCCCTATAATCCGGACACATGCGCCATGATCCATCCTTCTTGTGCACCAATACTATTAGAGTAGAGAAAGAACTTTGACTAGGTTGAATTATACTAGCCTCTAGCATTTCTGCAACCACACGTTCAATTTCACTCTTTTGGGCATAGGGATATCTGTAAGGCTTGATGTTTGGAGGAACACTTCTTGGAATCAATTGAATAGCTTGATCATGATAACGAATAGGTGGGAGGCCTTTGGGATTCTCAAATACCTTGGAATGATTGTCCAAGGCTTTTTGGAAATATGGAGAAATAGATGGTTTCAATGTTTGAACCTCTAGTGAGCATAATTGTGCAATTACTCCCCGTTGTTCTTTCTTTAGAATATTTGTCATGCCATTAGAGTTGATTAGCTTTCCTGGTTTTCCTGTGATGCCCCTTAATTCAACTTCCTTTCCTTCTGAAAAATATTTCAAGAAAAGTTCTTGAAAATTAAAAGCTACGTCCCCAAAGATTGTAACCATTGGACTCCTAGTACAACATTAGCACCACCCATTTGAATGGAAAACGCTGGACTATTTAAAACATATTCCCCCATGGATAGCTTGATATTATGGCACTTTCCAGAGAAATTTATAGTTCCTCCATTTGCAACAATCACTTGGCACTCTGGTGCTGGATATAGAAAGCAATTTAATTCCTTGGCTATCTTACAATGAATAAAATTATGGGTACAACCCAAATCAATCAACACTATTACCTTTTTCTTCTCGATATGTCATTCTATCTTGAGAGTTTGAGGAGTGGCAATTCCTGCCAATGCATTACAAGATATGGTTAGATTCATTTTTTCTTTTTTTGGGGTTGGTTCCTAGTGTATATCTTATTCTTTGAAGTTTCTTGTTCATTTTCTTCATCCTCTTCACAATCTATGTAAAATAATTTCTTCTCAGCACACTTATGACCTTTAGTGTATTTTCTATCACAACTGTAACAAAGCCCTTTTGCTCTTTTTTCCTCCAATTGTTGTGGTGTCAACCTAGTAGGTTGTGGAAGGCTAGGAGCAACAACACTTCCATCTTTAGAGTTGTGAGTGGTAGACTTCCTTGTTGCCATTGTTATCACCCCAAGAAACTCTCCTAGGTTGTATCTCGGAGATGATTGGGAACATTACAAACTCAACTTAGTGTTGGAAATGGATGAATGGAAGGAATGATGCTTATTCAAGCCAGATAACCACTTCTACTATGCTTAACTCCAGACATGGGTGAACATCCCCAGACTACAAGGCTTTAGACCACCAATTACTCACAGTTTGAGGATAGGGTGATTATGGAGAATACTGACCACACCAGTAGATGCACAAGACCATGTGACGGTTAGCTGCAACCAGGAAAACGGTCTGCAAATCTATTTCCTAGTGCACAGACAGGATGACAGCTCTCTGGCACTAAAATAACAGAAACCTGCATAACACATTCAATGATACATATTAGATTCTAACACAGAGGTGGGATGACAGCCCCTCAAATGCTAAATATAAAGAGCACATGAAAAATGCATATCAGGCACAACCTAGAACAGAGAAGATGTGGAAAGTGAGCAATTAACAACAAAAGAAGCTTGTATTAGCTGAAAATGAAGACCAGACGCTGCAAATATCAAAGTAGTTACAGTCTCCAGAAGTTAAACTTTACATCAAAACTACAACCATCAACCCTCATCACATTGTGTTTTTGGGTATATATAGAGTTTGATTACAAAAATGATCTACTATTCTATGCGTGGATGGGTCATAATGGACCACCAACCACATTAACTATCTAAAATGGGCCTCTGCTGCTTCAATAAATGAATTTGACATTCTCTGGTACTCTGTTGTACTCCTCGAGCAGGTAAAGTGTCATAAAGGATGAAATTCCTTAACTGCTGGATACGCTGATCTGTTCGAGGTTGATCCTTTCCTTCTTGGCCATCCTTTCTTGTTAAATGCAGTTGTTGTGGATTAACTGCGCAAAGTACTGGTAGTTGATCACCGTTGTCCTTCGGGAGCTCAGAACAGTGAAATGAGTGTGGACTTCATGGCGGGTGGATAGAGTGAACGGAGGAACGAGGCTGTCCGTCAGATTGCACAGATTGACGGCGGAGACAACACGATGGGGCTATCAGGATGGTGAGGCGGAAGACGATTGAGAACCATTGGATCTCGGGCGGGTAGATCCAACGGTGATCGGGGCAAAAGCTGCGCGGGGAACGGGCGAGTGGACGGTAAGCGGCATTCCCCGCACCGCTTTTCGGAGGTGGATGGTACTCGTACACAAGGGCGCAATCGCAATTAGCGGGTGATACGTGGCGGATGGGACTGGGCGGAAACCACTTTTCCCACGGGTTAACGTGCGGGCATCTTACGGGCACAGGAGGTGTGAATGCCGTCTGATCGTGGCAGAGTTGATCGGATGGCGCGGGAACTTGATCACATGGACCTTGACTGATGTGACGGGAAAGGGCTAGTGAACAACGCGCAGTCATATGATCACGGTTACATGGCTGTTTAAACTTAGCGCCCCGGGAGCTAAGGAAATATGGGTTTATGCTGAGTTTGGAGAAGAACGGGGAAAGCAAGGAAGTTATGGGAGTATGAATGGAGTGAAGGAGCAGGAGAAGAATGACAAATCTGAGTTCTTTGTGAGAATAACCAACACGGCCAGACCTGTCTTTGACCATCAAATGTTGAAGAATGTAGCAGAGCTAACACTGGCTCCCTCTGGGGATGAGATCCTCCCTGTGAGGTCTCAAGAACCTGCAGACCATTGCCTTTCTGATGAAAACAAGTTAGCCAAAATTCCTAGTGTTCCATTGGGTACGGAGTCTGACTAATCCTACACTATAGCTGATAAAACAAAATATTTACAATTTTAAGGCCAAAGTCCGTAAATCACATAAATTTTCAGAAAACGCCCATTAATTGGGCCATCAAAAACTACTTCTCCTCCCATGCTTTTCAGCATGAAGGTGTTGTTCCCTCGGATTTGAGAAATGATAAAAGGCCCTGTCTAGAAAGGATCAAACTTCCCATGGTTGCCTCTTTTCTCTTTCAGTGCATCCCACTTTAGAACCAAATTTCCAACCTGAAAATTATCTACCTTTGTCTTTCTGTCAAAAACTTCCTTGATCTTTTTCTGATGTGCTGCAGCCTTTTCAACCAATTGTTCTCTTATTTGATGTACCTTTGCTAAATCAGTGATCCTCTTTGCCATGTCTTCTTCCTCATTTTGTTCTTGTTGCAGGAACTTTGCCACAGGGAGAGTAAGCTGAATTGGAAATAATGCCTCTGTGCCATACACCAGCTTGAATGGAGAATTCCCTGTGGATCTCTTAATGGTCACTCTGTCAGCCCAAAGTGCATATTTGAGCTTGGAATCCCAATTCTTTTTGTTGTCCTCCAATAGCTTCTTAATTATCCTTATCATACTTTTGTTGGAAGATTCTGCTAGACCATTACCTTGAGGATAGTATGAGGTGGAATGAACCAATTTAATACCCATTGAATCACACATGTCCACCAATTCTTTTGCTCTGAAGGCTGCTGCATTGTCTGTGACTAATTTATGTGGACATCCAAACTTGGTAAAGATGTGCTCTGTCAAAAACTTCATGACCACATTATGATCAGCCTTCCTTGTAGGGATTGCTTCAATCCACTTAGTGAAATAGTTCGTGGCTACTAAGATCCATCTGTGTTGGCCACTGGAATGTGAATTGATTTCACCAATGAAATCCAAGCCCCATTGCTGAAAAGGTCCTCTTTCATGTATTGGTTTCAAGGGCATGGACTTCAATTGCTGTTTCCCTTCAAATCTTTGGCACCTGTCACAAGATTTAACAAATGAAAATACATCAGAAAATAAGGTGGGCCAATAGTACCCAGCTCTGAGGATCTTATGGGCTGTAGTCTTCCAATAGTGGTGTCCTCCACACATGCTAGAATGAAACTGCTGCATAACTTCCATTGACTGTTCTTTGTCCAAACACCTCAAAAGCATTCCAGATGGATCCCTCCAATAGAGCAGATTTTCATTAATGCAGTATTTAGTTGCCCTAAGCTTAATAGTTCTGACTTGACTCGTGCTTGAGCTTGGAGGGATTTCTAACTTCAGCAAGAACTTAATTATTGCAGAATACCAATCACAAGAAGCTATATTCTCTGCCAATGACTGCTTCTTTTCTGGTTCAGCTGTTACTTCTGTTTGACCATTTTCTGCATCTGTGCTTATGAGATTAATGTCCAATGTTCTGCAATTTTCTTCAGCTAATAGTCTGGCAAGACCTTGACCTCTGATAAGCTTAGTGGGCTTCAGTTCTATATTAAATTCAATCAACTTTGCAATCCATTTAGCCCTTCTTCCATCAACATCAGGTTGTGTTAAGACATCTTTTATTGCAGCAGAGGGTACATATGCAATTATCTTGGAATGCAGAATGTAAACTCTGAAAGCTTTCAAAGTCTTGATAAGAGCATATGCTTGTTTCTCAATAATATCATACCTTAGCTCAACATCCCTTAATGTCTTGCTGAAAAATGCCACTGGATGCTCTGAGCTTTCTTCATCTGCTTGCAATAAGACTGCTGCCAGGGTGTCTTCAAAGGCAAATGAAAATATATGGAACTCCTTGCTGTAATCTGGACTAATTAAAGTAGGAGCTTCCATAATAGCTTTTTTAATGGAATCGAATGATTTTCTTGCTGCTTCAATCCATTTGATCTCTGACCCCTTTTTCAACATGGAGGTAATATGCTTCACTAATTCTGCAAAATTTGGTATAAACCTCCTTACAAAGTTGATCTTGCCCATAAATGACTGGATATCCTTCTTTGATCTCGGGACAGATAAAGTCTGTATGGCTTTGACTCTTTCTGGGTCAATTCGGACACTTGTAGCAAAAACAATATGTCCTAACAGCGTGCCTTCTTCTAAAGCAAATTGTGACTTTTTAGGATTGACTGGAATCCCAAACCTCCTGCACTTTAGGAAAACTTTTTTTAAATGTTGCAAATGGTCATGATGGCTGTTGGAGTATACTGTTATATCATCAAGGTAGATAACGATAAATTTATCCTTCTCTCCCACAAATGCTATATCCATAGCTCTCTGAAAGGTGGCTCCATCATTCATCAATCCAAAAGGCATCTTAGCATACATAAAAATGCCCCAAGGAGTGGTGAACACAGTCTTCTCTTGATCATCTGGGTGTACAATAACCTGATTAAACCCTGAAAATCCATCCAGGAAAGACATCACTTTGGCTCTTGAGACCTTCTGCAACAAATGCTCCATCTTGGGTAGAGGATAGTTGTCTTTCTTAGAGCATTTGTTTAAGTTTTTGAAATCAACACAGTTTGATTTCTCCACTTTTCTTCCTCACCACTACTAGGTTGGCTACCCATTTTGAGTATCTGAGGGGAACTATGATTTTGGCAGCCAACAATTTGTTTATTTCTTTTTCAATCAAAGGGAGGAGCATAGGGTTTATTGGTCTGAGCTTCTGTTTGAAAGGTATGGTGTCTTTCCCTAAAGGAATTTTATGTTGGATAATCTTCTTGTCATATGTTTTCAGGTCACCATATTCCCAGGCAAAAACATCAGCAAATTGCTTCATTAAATTGCAATATTCGGAACATTGATTAGTAGACAGATGCGTGGACTGATCTATGTATCTTGGCTGACCTAGACTCCCTATATCATGCTTACAGACTGCTGATTGATCTTCTTTCTGGGCAGTTTTGTAAGGCACATCATTATGGTCAAACAATCTTTCTAGAGGAATTAGACCCTTAGGTATATGATTGCTAGGGAGCTGGACAATGCTATCTTTGCCAATTTTATTTCTAAGCTGGGATTGGGGATTTTCTTCTAACGCTTCATTTTCTTGGTCAATTTGCATTTTAGAAAATTCATCAATGACTTGCAGGAACCTATTTACTTCATCATCATCTTCAAAAACTTTCCAATGGTGGACATTATTAGGCAAGGATAGTCTATATTTCATCTGGACTTCATAAACTAGTCGGGGAGGCATGGGAGGGATAAACATGCTAGCAGACACAGCGAGGGAATCAACAAGCTGATTTTTGGCTCTAGGGACGTATGAGATACAAAAACTATCAAAAGAGTCTTTGAGTCTCCATACCTCATCTCTGTATGCTTTCAGCGTTGAGTGCTTTGCTTGAAATGTTCTGTTTACTTGCTGAATGATGATCAAATCAACATTTCCAAACACCTTTATGTTCTTGATTCCTCTGTCTTTAGCTGCATTCAGGCCCAATATTAGAGCCTCATACTCTGCAATATTGTTTGTGACTTGGAAGGCCAGCTTAAAAGACAAATGTGTGATTTCTTGTTGTGGAGATACCAGCACCACCCCTGCTCCTGCATTCTCCCTAGAACATGCTCCATCAAAGAATATCTCCCAAACCTGACTTCCTTGCTCTTCCTCGACCTGCACTATTTGTTTCCTGATTTGTATTGAGGCCTTTTGAGATTCTTCTATTTGGAGAATACATGCTCCAAAATCATTGTCCACAGCATAAATGGGATGATTAGAAGGATTCTTCTCATCACTGATGATGTATGCCAGCTGTGCTTCTCTGTATAATCTCCTGCTTTCTTCTCCGAAAACTTGGACAGTAGCATAAGATAAATCATTCTGTAATGTCCCACCTAATATCTTAATCCATCCTCTGGACAACAGCATGCCAAACTTGGGAGGGACATCTGCTACCACAATGTCCATCATCATGCTCTTCATGGGCAACTAAGTCAGGGTAATAGCTAAATCTTTTATTAGTCCCAAGCATTTCACTTTCCTCGAATCAAATGAGAATAGATCATGGTATGATCTAGTGATATCAAGGCCTAACTCTTCCATGACAGCTTTTGGCATTAGATTGTGGCTAGCCCTTGTGTCTAGCAGGGAATTGTGGAGGATTTTATCATGAATGGTCAAGGAAACATAAAAATATGGAGAATTATCATCAACAGATTCGGTCATGGGGCTAAGCACAATTGCAGGTCTATCATCTTGCAAATTGACAGAGTTAGTGGAGGCTTGTGTGGTTTTCAGCTCAAGAGCTTCAAGGATAGGCTTTCTAAGCACTTCACTCTTTACAAGTTCTAACGGAGGCACAAATATTTTTAACTTCTGAACTTCTGCTTCAAAGCTGAAAGAGGAAGGTGACTTGTCAGGACTTCTTACCTCTTGTACTGGTGCTTTGAGGATGGCTGGATCAGCCGCTGGTCTTTTCTGCCTGATATTCTGTGACTCTGTTTGGACAGCAGCTTTTTGGGCAAGATTCTCCTTGAAATTATTTGCATTTGACTTCAGATTATATCTTTGCTGTTCACCAGTCTGCAGAACAGCCTCTCTGTCCCACTCTTGACTGGTTTGGTTATGTATTAAAGCTTTTTCGTATGCAGCCAATTTCAAAAAGGCAGCACTAGCTTGATCTTCCATACAGTGAATTTCATCCTCATCTTCAATATGTTCTTCCTCCATGACTACATTTTGAAAAGGAGCTTTAACTTTCTAATCTTCGTTTGGTTCTTTACCTCTCTGAATGATTTGCAACTGCTCATTTGCTCTTCTGAATGGATTAGGATTTTTTGGAGCAAATGTATTTGGGAGCCTTGCCTTCCCAGAGTTCTGCTCAACCTTCAACTTAGATATCTCAGCAGCCAATGACTCTATCATTCTATTCATTCTATTTAGTTTAGGTTCTGAATATGAAGCAGAGGAAGAAGAAGCCTCACCTCTCTGCCTCCTTATGTCAACATGACTTTTGAGCTTTTCTGCAGCCATAATATTAGATTCTACCTCAAGGGCTGCATCTTTCATATCGGCCAGAGTGGCACATCTCCTTTCTCTCAACAAGAAGTAGATATCAGAGTCAAAAGCATTGGCATAGGTGAGTTTGGCTGAAGTGGGGGTTGGCTTTACTTCAGCTGGTATCTTACTATACATATGATTGAATTTTTTATTAAAATCAGGCAAAGATTCCCCATTTTCTCTCTTCAGGTTAGCAAACTCAGTATGGTAATACAACAAGTCCTTTTTATCTCCCCAGTTCTTCAAAAATGCATCATCTAAGACTTCAATATTAGCAATAGATCTAGGGGTCAATTCTCTGAACCATTTCCTGGCCTCTCCATCAAGGCTCTGGACAAAAACTCTCATCCACACATCATTTTCACTTATATCCAAATTATCAGCATAACTGTAAAAAGATTCAAGGTGTTCTTCAGTTGTTACCCCCTCTGTACTAGTGAACTTAGGCATGTATTTCTAGTATTCTCCTGCAGGCATGGCATTCAAAGGAACATGCAAAACTAAGGGCCCATACCTAGCAGCTATGGTTCTTTCTATCTTCGTAGGTGCTTGCTGACCTGCCATGACTGGAATATGTGGAGGGCTACTGGTAGATTGAATAGTGGGGAACAATGAAATGGATGACAGAGACAAGGGAATATGATGGACTGTATGGGAGGATTTCTTTGGACTGAGATCCAAAGGGGAACTAATTGAACAAGGCGCTGTATGAATCTCTGCAGGTGATTCTTCACTAGCAATACTAGGCTCTGCTTCTTCAAATTGAGTATTTTCAACTATAACCTTCTCTTGCAGAGATACATAAGATTTCTTGGGCTTACCTGATCCTGATGCTCCTTTCTGTGATGTTTTCTTTGTCTTGATAATCTTCTCAGGGTCAGGCACTGGAACCGCTGGTGATTTTTGAGGATTTCTTCGAGTATGTCTCACAAACTGAGCTAGAACTAGAACGTGGAGTCGCCACCAGGTAGTTCTTCCAGTACAGTCGCCAGATAGATGATTAGAACCAGAAATGTGCCCAGAGCTTGTCTATCATCAAAATCTGGAACTGTGTCATTTTCCCAGGGAAGCTGAGCTTCAATCTTCGATCCCCAACAACGGCGCCAATTAATGTTATCACCCCAAGAAACTCTCCTAGGCTGTATCTCGGAGATGCTCGGGAACATTACAAACTCAACTTAGTGTGGGAAATGGAAGAATGGAAAGAATGATGCTTGTTCAAGCCAGATAACCACTTCTACTATGCTTAACTCAAGACATGGGTGAACACCCCCAGACTACAAGGCTTTAGACCACCAATTACTCACAGTTTGAGGATAGGGTGATTATGGAGAACACTGACCACACCAGCAGATGCACAAGACCATGTGATGGCCGACTGCAACCAGTAAAAAGGTCTGCAAATCTATTTCCTAGTGCACATACAGGATGACAACTCTTTGGCACTAAAATAACAGAAACCTCCATAACACATTCAATGATACATACTAGATTCTAACACAGAGTTGAGATGACAACCCCTCAAATGCTAAATATCAAGAGCACATGAAAAATGCATAACAGGCACAGCCTAGAACAGAGAAGAAGTGGAAAGTGAGCAATTAACAGCAAAAGAAGCTTGTATTAGCTGAAAATGAAGACCAGACGCTGCAAGTATCAAAGTAGTTACAGTCTCCAGAAGTTGAACTTTACATCAAAACTACAACCATCAACCCTCATCACATTGTGTTTTTGGGTATATATAGAGTTTGATTACAAAAATGATCTGCTATTCTATGCGTGGAGGGGTCATAATGGACCACCAACCACATTAACTATCTAAAATGGGCCTTTGCTACGATCTGCTGCTTCAATAAATGAATTTGACATTCTCTGGTACTCTGTTGTACTCCCCTAGCAGGTAAAGTGTCATAAAGGATAAAATTCCTTAACCGCTGGATATGCTGGTCTGTTCAAGGCTGATCCTTTCTTTCTTGGCCATCCTTTCTTGTTAAATGCAGTTGTTGTGGATTAACTGCGCAAGGTACTGGTAGTTGATCACTGTTGTCCTTCGGGAGCTCAGAGCAGTCAAATGAGTGTGGACTTCATGGCGGGTGGACAGAGTGAAAGGAGGAATGAGGTTGTCCGTCGGATTGCACATATCAACGACAGAGACAGCACAACAGGGCTATCGGGACAGTGAGGCGGAAGACGATCGAGAGTCGTTGGATCTCGGGCGGGTAGATCCAATGGTGATCGGGGCGAACGCTATGTAGGGACTTAACGAGCGGGAAATGGGCGAGTGGATGGTAAGCGGTATTCCCCGCACTGCTTTTCGGAGGTGGATGGTACTCGTACACAAGGGCATGATTGCAATTAGCGGGTGACGCGTGGTGGATGGGACCGGGCAGAAACCACTTTTCCCGCGGGTTAACGTGCAGGCATCTTATGGGCATGGGTGGTGCGAATGCCGTCCGATCGTGGCGGAGTTGATCGGATGACGCAGGAACTTAATTGCACGGACCTTGACTGATGTGACGGGAAAGGGCCAGTGAACAGCGCGTAGTCATATGATCGCGGTTACATGGCGGTTTAAACTCAGCACCCTGGGAGCTAAGGAAATATGGTTTATGCTGAGTTTGGAGAAGAATGGGGAAAGCGAGGAAGTTATAGTAGTATGAGCGGAGTGAAGGAGCAGGAGCAGGAGAAGAATGACAAATATGAGTTCTTTGTGAGAATAACCAACACGGCCAGACCTGTCTTTGACCATCAAGTGTTGAAGAATGTAGCAGAGCTAACAGCCATAATTTTTCTTTCAACTTTTCTTACCACCCTGAATGTCTTCTCCAATGAATTAGGTTCCCAAAGGTGAACCTCATGTTGGATGTTATCCTTTGAGGTCCCTATGAATACATCAATCCTATGCTCCTCTAGAATATCATTTACCCTGATATTCAATTTTTGGAAGTCCTCAATGTGCTTCGCCATTGAACCCTTTTGTTTGAGATTTATCAATTGGCTAAAGAAGGCATTTCTCTTTGTATCGTCATAATGTGCTATCATTTCCTCCGTAGAAATTGACCAAGTGCCAAGTGGTTTACTAGAACAAAGTCATCGATACCATACAAACTGATTGGGTTCTACATATAAATTTGCAATGCGTACCTTTTGTGTGTTACACATAATCGAGATTGAAATATTGCTTCATCTTTAGCATCCATGTTACCGGATCCTTGCCATCAAACTTCCTCATATGGATCTTTGGAATATGGTGGGTCTTCAATCCAAAATTAAAGTCTATCAAATCATGATTATCATTCATTTTGTTCTCATCATGAGTTTCATCTAATACAATTTCGCCATTAGGAAGCATTTCTCGTAGCCACTTTGTCAAACTTTCCTTCAAACCTTCCATGTCTGCTTTCTAACCATTCTTCAATCCTTCCATGTTTCCTTTCATTTTTGCTTCTATACCATCCATATTAGCTTCCATACCATTCTTCAAACCATCTATCTTAGCTTCCATTTCATTTTTGGCTACTCTTTGTGAGAGCTGAATTTGTTGCACATGGTCTCATAATTTTGATATGCATTTATTCCTCTTCTTCATGCGTCATAGTAGATCTTTCTGGTTGCTTACTAGGTGTTTCCATTTTCTTGCTTCAAGTCATTTTGGAATCAAACAATGATATTTATGCTTTACTATGCCCCTTGAATCACTTCAAACTAATTTTTCAAACAAAACTTATGCCAATTTTTAAAAAATACACACCTTTTTTTTTCTAGCTTTATAGGAGTTCGATATTGAATCTATTGTATCTCTGTAAATTCACATCTCCAAGGTTTGAAATTCGGTCCTATGGTAGCCCTCTGAGTCTTCTTTCCAATACCACAAGTCCGACCAAATTTGGATTTTTCAAAATAAAGCTATGTCCAATCTCCCATGATGACCTGATTATGGACTTGTTCAATAGAGCGAGCTTGTACGGAGTGACATGTGTCACTGGTTTGACCTTCGACCCTGAAAACGATACACAAGATACTACAATCCGTGAAATTTCAACCACTTTTTACGAAATTCAAATCCGAAGCTCGTAGAAGAAGATATGATGATTTTACCAAGGTCACCTATTTGAGACGAAATTTTGGAGCATGCAAAAACCCTAACGTCTTCAGACCATATATTTGAAAATATAGCAAAGCAAGATCTGAAATTTCTACAAGACATTGATCATGATTTCGGCTCCTCATGGTAAAAATTTCAGCTTCTGAACCTTAATAGAAAAAACGTTGTAGCGAAAATGCCACGATGGCTTGTTTGCAAAAGTGAAACCCTAGAATCCAAATCTCTGAAACCAAATGTTATGCAACCAGCTGATAAAATAGAAGAAAAAATACATCAACAACTTAAAATTATCCTCTTTTAGGGGGAAAATTCCTTTACATTACATAAATGAACAATTCTTAAATGATACAAATGAAAATACTTCCTTTGTATATATAGGAGTCTAAGGGGTCACAATATAATCAGAGCCTACATAACAATAATAATGTAAAGGCACAACAGTAACAATAGTGGGCTTTTATGGGGCACAACAATAACAATATGGAGGCTACATGGGCACATCAATAACAATAAAGGGGATACACTAACAATAACAATAAGGGGGCTACACTAGTATTATAGGGACCTAACAATGACAGAGCTACACGTGTGAGGGTCTGCACAACATTGACGCAGAAGGGCCTGTGCAAAGGTTGGACGACCAATTTTCTGAGGGAGCCAAGTGTCAGGATTGCTTGTGGAGAGAGAGAAAAATTTCTCTAACTATTTTTGTCAGATATTCACTGATTGGATAGCCAGTTGGGCATCTAGAGATTATACTCAAAATTTCTCACCACTGCATAATAATAAAACTCTTAGCTGGTGCACCGATTTTACCACATTGGGTTTTTCCGGGAATAATTGTCCAAAAATAATTGTGTCATTTTTATGTATGTGTGTTAGCATTTCCTCAGTTTCTAGCATTTTATTTTCCATAGTATTTTTTATGGAGAAAAATTGCATTGTGATTTATTCGATATTTGTCGTAGCAAATAAACTGCATAATTAATTTACAGTTAGAAGAATAAATTTCCAGTTGCTGCAATTAGACTTTTAAATTTTCACAGACTCTGCCTCTGGAAATGACTCTCTTGGGCTCCTAGAGATTTTCCTGGCCACTAGCACCTGAATTGATCTCTTCTTTAGCTGAATTGACTACCCTCTGAAGCTTCTGCGCTACCCTTGTGCAACCTCATTGAGGAAATAATGCGACCCTCTTACTTCTGACTCTTCGACACTGGAACTCCACCGGAAATTACTATTGTTACTCCCTCTTGCTTTTGCTTTCTTTCTGACTTAAACTCTTCTTCCTTGCTCGACCTCCACAACTGGATAGCTCAATCTGCCAAGGAACTCACCTCCATATGTCTCACTACTATATCATCTCCATCCCCATCGACCTTCTCTTATAATCTCTTATTGAATCAACAACGACCATGATTAAATTGTTATCGACTAAAATCATCTCAAACTCGATCCATGTGATTTTCTAGATATTTTTTTGACTTTCCTTAATTAATTCATATTAATTAACCAATTTTTCTAAGTTAGACTCAGGAAAAATTTAAATGATAGTTTATTAATTTAATTAAGGCGTTTCACAAGCTTATCTCGCAAAATCTTTTCTGGGTTTTCAAGATCTCGTGTTCTTAGACTCTCTGACACAAATCGATACTAAAACACCTGTTTGATGCTACAAAAACTAACAGCCCTTGTCCCGGAAACTTGGTCGAACGTTGATTCTTGGTGGTCTCTATTTCTATGTTATAATGATAAGCCCTTGGCCGAATCAACCTGGTTTGAATTCATATATATATATATATATATTATATATATATATATATATATATATTATAGTGAGAGAGAGAAAGAGAGTAAAATGTGACAAGTCAAAGACTTGGTCTCAGGCCATCAATATCTAGAGTTAGGACGCAAAAGTTAAAACTAAAAATGAATAATGGACAATGAACCAATGTTATCAAAACTGAACCAATGATCAAACCAATCAACCCAAAAACTAGGAATTGGTAAAAAAACAAACCAAAAAACTAGTTCACCAAAAACTACGTCAATTTTCAAATTTTGGAAAAAAAAAAACATAAATATTCATGTGCATCCATATGAATTCAAACCATTATCCACAAATATGCAAAGTTTCTCATTCATATATATATATATCAAGGGTGCATATAACCAAAATAGCATTGATTGCAATCCATATTTGAACCAAAAATACGTCAACAAAGAGGGTCTAGATGGGCTTTATAGTACAAAAAAAATCATGCTACAATGAATACCAACATATCATCAACATCATTGCATATGTTGGGATCCTCATCATGAGTATCACCCTTTAAACGTTAAAATGAGATAGAAAAACTTAACATGTCAAGTCAATATTTTGTTTAAGTGACGGGTACAATTTTACTAGGGCCATGACAAAAGAGTTCAATAATCAATGCCACCAACATCACCATACTTATAGGGCTTGGTTCTCTTGATTAAATGCTAGTTCCATACCTTCATACATGATAGAATCCAATGAAAACATTGCAATCTCCTCAATTTTGATATCCTGAAAATTGTTGTTTGTTTGATTTTGGGTACGATCTAAGATTTCACTTTTTCCATATGAAATCCAATGAGGTTAGAACCAATCTCAAACCCCCCGAGTCAATTAATGGTAATGTTAAAAATTTAAAATGTCACTTTTACTTTAATAATTTAACATTACCATTAATTACATAGCATTAGTAAGACCCCAAGGTTGAATATTAGGCTTCCCCGCTTATAAATTATAATTTTCAAGCAAAATCCAGGGGGGCGCCCAACACTTTTTGAGGGGAGACGCCCACAAACAACTCTTTTGGGGAAACATGTCCCACACATTGGGGAAGTATTTCCCTATGCACCTCCTCGAGTTTCCCCAAAAGTGGGATATCCTCGTGGAACACTGGAAATAAATGATCATTAAAAAACACCCCTAATTGAAAAGATTCCCCTAACCACTAGAGTTTGTGTTTAATGGCTTCCAAAGCCTTCCAAATACTCTTTAGCCATAATGGTGCGTTTGATCTTCACATGGAGCAAAGTCTACAAGTTAAGGTATTTCCAGGAATTTCCCCCAAGGGGGTTCCAATTATTATGGAGTTCCTAAGGGGAACTTTCTGGTCGTTGTTGCAATCCACTCGCAAATAATCCATTTTGCTTCTAATGGCCGGGCTTGGGTATATGTAAGCAGATCTTGGGCAAATAACATAAATTATTTTTTAATTTGTGGTATACTTTGCCTTAGACTTGGCCCAAAGGAATTTCATGAGAAGCTCCTCCAATCTTAATTAAGCATTAAGGGATGGCAATCAATACGAAGAATGTTAGAAACGAATGACAGGTTAACTTGCGTGAAAATCTGAAACTTGGTGGCCAAGTCATTGGCTTTGTGATCCATTTATTTACCTTTTATTCAATTCTGTGGATTGTTCTATTGCATAGCTCCTTCGGAGAACCCTAGAAGGCAAAGGGAATTCCTATGAACTTGAACAATTGACTGGGCTGAATTAAATCCCACCTTTGAGCTTAAACCCAATGAAGAATATTATTCTGACTCTGCCTAAAGCATTTAATCTTTACCTTTTGAATTTCGGAACCTGAAGCTTCACAAAAAAATTGTAGACAGTCCGTCCTATATCCATTGAGCATTTTTCGTCGAATATCGTGAGGAAAGAGTTATAAAAAAAATGCACATTAACCATCTAGCCGGTCCATCCCTCGCAGTGGAATGATCTGAATGAGCCATTGCGCAATCCTAATCTTGAGGAGATAGCCCAGGGCTTCAACAGCAATTACATACAATGCAGAGAATCCAGGAGCAAAGGCTTTCCCTTTTCCACAATATATGACGCAAATCTTCCAGGATTTGGTCTGTAATAATGGCAGCCATTTCTTCTTAGCCAAAGCATAAAAGAAAACGTTGGTTGGAATTTAAAATTCATATAATGTCCCCTCAATGAATCCCCTTCTTTTATAACATAAGAAATAGAAATAACACCTATGCTTGAAAGAATTAAAAAATTAGGTTTTGCTTTTACATATTAAACTGCATATATGCTACTCTGTTAATGTAGTTTCATAGTTTCTGTTCCTCTTTTGAGTGTTCCAAGTGTGTAGAAAATTTGTTTCTTTGCACCAAACTAACTTTATGGGTAGTTACATTCAAAAATCGGTTTCTTCAAAGTATGAAAATAGACGATGTCCAATTTGTTTATCTATGTAGTCATGTGATTGTGTTTGCGGGACAATTTTATCCCCAATTCCCCTTATATTCCAAGTGACTATCTATATCTTTTCATTAAACCATTGCACATACAGTATGATTGTTTTAGGGATTTCCAAGTTATGGGAGTGGTTAGAGCAGGCCAATGAGCCTAGAATATATAAGAACAATAAACAGCAACGACTTACAAGTACGCCAGCTGACTAATTTCTCCAATGTACGAAGGAATTTCACCAGAAATCCTGTTGTTTCTTAGCACTCTGCACAAACATGATATGTTAGAAATCTTGTGGTTTAGAAAACAAGTACCAAAGTCAAATGACTTGCATTAAGTTAAGAGATATAAGCAGAAGAGATGATTTAACATACAGTTCCGTCAAATTCTTCAATCCTTTTAGGAATGACAATGATGAGATACCTGAACTTATGTCACTTACTCTCCTGTCAACATGCACAGCAAAATTACAACAACAAAGATAGAAGTATGATGTCAATTTATGCACCAATTTACTTAATACTAACAGTTCCATTTCACTTCCATTTCAACTAGAGAAAAGGACACACACATGCTAATGGAAACGTGAAAAAATTACATACAGTTGTGTCAAAGAGGTCAAGTTGGAAAAGCTTGAAGGAATTGGACCGTTGAGTGCAGTGCCATGTAGCCTCCTGCATCACCATTTGTTTCAACGCCTCACAAATTCATAGAGAATGCCAAAAGAAATTCGACAAATACACGAATCAAATGTATGCTTTGTAGCGGTACATTAAATTTATGATTGATAGGGAAGAACAAATGTATAACTTTGAGAGTTTTACATGTTAAAAGTTTGTGTATACTTTTATTTTATTTTATATTTTTTTTTTCAGAAAAATACTTCAAGAATGGTTTCCCAACATTTGTGGAAGGTTAAGTCACCTGACACGGGACATGCAGGACATAAATACGAGAGTCTGATATATATCTATATATATATATATCTCACTCACAAATTTTCATGATGCTGCGCAAATTTGATCATGATTCATAAATGTACATTGTAATATTATGTATACAATAATTATTCATCAATGATATAAGTTTACAACTAGCACTTACTACTACATCAATGATGAATATGATAAATTGACATTTGACAAACACAAAATTAATCATAAATTGCAGTTTTCTCATGAAGTCATGAAAATCAAAATGTATTGCATAGGTATTGAGTCCTAAGGACTCTTGACTAGGAATGCCGATGACAAATAGCAAATACAAAACAAGGTAGACACTAGATCCCAAAATTGTAGAATAGGAAGGAAGAATCTCATAGGTTGCTGCCAATAGGCTATAGGCTATGCCTATAGCTCATCAACATCAAATTAACATCAGTACCACCACTTCTCTCTTCTGCATTCTCCTCCTTTGTATCCGATGTAATATATGCATCTGCTGGTGTGGAGGATGACCCATTAAGAGTATCACCATTATCCAAAACACTCTTATCTCCTTTGTTGGTCACTTCCATAGTCCCACAACACCCAAACAGTGAATGCTAATGGACAAATGTAGTCCAATTTCGGTCGCTTTTTGGCAAACACATGTCCAAAAATTAAGATTTTCTCTGGGCATGAATCAGACTCCATGACACGAATCCCAAACTTTGGAAACTCACCAGCAGCGAATCAGACACTTGCTAGCAAAGAATTGTGTCTGACACGCTGGATTCACGACACACGGGCGGGGGGGACGAATCCGGTGACTTAGGTGGACGATATTCCTAGTAAATCTGTCAACATAGATTAATGCACCTAATCCAAAGGGATTTGAATTAGGCTTGTGGCCAAAGGCCTATCAACATTGGCAACAACTAGTTGAAATAAAACCTTGAGCTGAAAATATTTTTGATATTACATACATTGCTAAATTAATGTCTACATTAGATAAGGGGGTGTATAGTTGGTTAGACATATTTTTGTTGAGTATGTTACCCCTCATATAGCATGGGGATTACATGTATGATTTTCATCAAATGTTATAGAGATTTGTAGGATGTTCGCTTCATGAGGATGGTACTTCAATTAGGTTGTTTGAGTACTCTGGATTAGAGGAAACTCATTTCTCCTTTGTGATGGATTGCCATGGCTTGGTTCTCTCCATGGGTGCACATTGCAGAAATTCCTTGTAGATTCAAACTGCAGATTGTAGTATGCTAAAACAATAGACTTGAATATACTCTACTCATCAACGGAAACAATTAAATGATCGTGAAATCACGAAGCATATAAGAAATAATTCAATCACACGTAACACAATGATTTTCTAAGGAAATCCACATCTAAAAAGCCCTGTTATTTGTATATTGCATGAGTCAGAAAATATGAGAAGATTACAATGCTTTGCTCAAGCCCGAGCAACCTCTGCACTATCTCTATCTATCTCACTACTTCGTAGGCAAGACTTGGATGAATACAATATGCTCTTCTCAACCTTGAGCTCAACTTGCACAAGTATTTTCTATCCTCTATGTGACTAACATTCTTTGGCCAATACTTAGCCAAATTCCTAGCCTTCCAAGCTCCTACTTCCTTGCCCTATTCCCTTGGAAATTAGCCCCTATTTAATGGGGAAATTCCTCAATTATGAATTGCACAATCCTCATAGACCTTCCTCTGATTGCATGCACCATTGGTTTAATTTAGATGATTTTACAACTGATAGTACATTGTCCCTTAACTCCAATCTCAACTGGGTCTTTCTCTGATCTGACATGCATGGGTTAATTATGTGTGAATCTTCAGTTTACTGGTTGATCACTGCAGAAAACATCCCATTTTTCGACAAGTTACACCCCACTACTGTAGGTTACACCTCACTACTACATGTTACACCCCATTACTGTAGCCTGTTACACCACACTAATGGACCTCCCACTAATTCCTCCATCAATTGGAACTAGTTTAACTAACTTTAACTTAGTTGGATTGAATTAAATAATTACAACTCAAAATAAACTCAATTAGTGCTCCTAAATGTAGGAGACAGTCTACATGACCTTAGTTAGACCCTCAACTTGAATTAACTGAGTTAACTAAGTCAAATTAACTTAGTTAACTATTACAAGTTGTCATGAGATGTGGAGTTACGATTTTATTTCCAATTTAATTCAGGCACAAATTAAATTAGGATTTTTTCTGATGTTATTTTTAACATTTCTTCTTGTTATTTTCAACACACATCTTTTATTGATATATCAATATACTAGTGAATAGTTGATGATGATGCTGACTACTTTATATGACTTATATTAGTATCATGGTATTACTCCTTGCACATATGTATGCCGGTTCTAGCCCCCCAAGGGGTTGGAAGATGATGATGTGGGATGTTATGGCTCTTATTGAAGAAACACCCTAGTAATTATTTATAGATATGTTCATCATGGTGTTATGGCATGTATTTAGTGGTTGAAGGATCACATCTAGCATTTGAGGGTTATTGGAGGGTTTTGATAAACATTTGTTAACATATTTGACTAACCTTTGGTACATTTTAGGATAAGGAACCCATCACATAAGGGTTTCCTTGAGTTTTAATTATTAATTATTGCTCTTCATATGTTGATGTTTCCTTGTGCTTCAATCATTTTATTTAACGTGGTTGGGGTTTGGTTGAGCCTATGTTGTCAACACCCTAGTCTATTTTCATGAATCAAAGAATAACAATACTATTAAGTAACATGAATCCACAAAGAATAACAAAACTATTAAGTAACATCATGATCATATTGATAGATTCACCCATTTAAAGAAATATCATGAGTTTGATGGTGATATTCCACATCTTAATGGGGGGGCCTATCTTGGATCCGTCCTTGGAATATCCTTTTGAAGTTTCATATCACCCTCATGTAGAAGATCCAACCAGTTCATCATAACATGAGTTCAATTGGAGGATGCGATTGAGATGAATTAAGGATGAATCTTGATTGGAATACAACACCATATCAATTAGTGGAGCAACCTATACCATTACAAAAATGTCCAAAGTGGCTCGTAAAGACACTTGAAATTGTTCATTTTGATGAGGTTGGAAAGATAGGAACAAGAAGTTTAATTAAACAAGATGGATGTGATTGAGATAATTTATATTAAGGTGATATCAATGATGTAGATGTTTTAGATGATTGTGAATTGAATTTATCTAATAACTTTGAACCAAATTTCTTGGAATAAGTTATTTATCATGATGATTGGAAAGAAACAACATAGAAGGAGTATGATGCTTTCATAGAATGGGAGATGGAAGTTGGTGGATCCTCCATTTGGATCCAAACCAATTGGTTGTAGGTGGATTTAAAAGAACAAGTACAAATCAAATGATTCACTTGACAAGCATAAAATGAGGCTTGTGGCAAAAATATTTTCATATAAAGAAGGCATAGGCTATAAGGACACTTTTCTCCCATGGAAAAATGGGCTACCATTCATGGTTTTTTGTCTTTGACGCTAAAGAATAGGTGAAATATTCATCACATGGGTGTGAAGGCATCTTTCTTAAATGAAGACTTGAAAGAGAATGTCTGTATGTCTCAACCAAAGTGATTTGTTGTGAAGGGTCAATAACATAAGGTATGCAATCTCATAAATTCATTATATGGCCTAAAGAGAGTACCTCATGCATGGTATGAAAACGAAACTGAGCATCTTTTGAAGATCAATTTCAAGCATTTTAATCTTGATGATGCAACTTTATTAAGAATGTTGACAAAAATGTTATATATCTTGTGGTGTACATAGATGGTCATTTTTTTACAGGGAATAATGAAGAATATACTACATTCGTAAAGGAAAAACTTAAGAAATGTTTTGAGATGTACAAACATAGGACAAATTCACTACCACATGGGTACTAAAGTAACTCAAAATCCAAAACATGTATTCATCTCGCCTAAGAGTACATTGAGAATCATTAAACAAAATTGGCATGGTTGGTTGTAATCATGTCTCTACTCCAATGGAAAAAAAAAATAACTAATATCGAAAGAAGGGAATGAATTATGAGACACAACTAAGTATAGACATCTTGTGGGGAGTCTTATCTACCTTACTACTACTAGACCAAATATTTCATCTACAATTGGGATCCTTTCTAGGTTCATGCAATAACCTTGTGAAGGACATCAGTTTGTTGTGAAGAGAGTTATAAGGAACTTAGACAGAAATCAAGACCTTAGGCTCAAATACTCTAAGGTGGAGGACATCAAACTAGCTGGACATACAAATTCAGACTATGATGGGGATAAGGAGAATGGAGTATCTACTTTAGGATATGTAATGAGTATTGGATCAAAAACTATCTCTTGGAGATCACACAAATAGTCTATTCTAGTAGATTCCACTATAGAGGTAGAGTCTGTGGCCGTTGCAGAGGCATCAAAGGAGATCATGTGGCTCGGGAAGAAACTAGGGGATCTGTAGGAGAAAGGTGAATGCTACTCCATTATTGATTGGAAATACTTTTGCAATGAATTTGGCTAAGAATTCTAGATTTCATTATTGAGAAAAGCATATCAACATGAAGCACCATTTTATTTGACATCAAGTAGAGGCCAAGACCATTGCGTTGATACATTGTTCTAAAGGTGAGAAAATTGTGGACATCTTCACCAAATCAGTTGGAAGATAGAATCTTAGAAAGATGCTTCGAATTACAAACACCCCTTGGATTGGGGGGAGGGATGTTAAATACCTAATCCTTAGGATTATGGTAATTATTGTAGATATTAATTTAGGAGGAATATGAAAAGTCATAGGTGAATAGGAAGAGTCATTCAAACCTCCTCGAAGATGAAACCAAAGATCACCTTTTCATCTATTTACAATATGGTTTACATCAATAAAGTTTTTAATGTGTAAAGTTATTCATCTTTAGCCTATCATTAATGAAATGCTTTGTGGATGAGAATGTCTTGTAGATATTAATGTTCTCTCTTATTGTTGGAATTATCTTGACATATGTTTATGTAACATTGAAATGGGTATCACTATTCCTTCTTCTTTTATGTATCCTTGGGATGTTGTTTATGGATAACTTACTCTTCTACATTTTGTTACACATACATTTCATTTTGAGTAGTCATATGAATCTTCATAAATGTTGGAGTCCATTTATTTTTGTGTTCTCTCTAGTTACTTTTCTATAATTTGGGACAAGGGAAGGGTCTTTGTAGCTTGTCCATTTCAGCCTCAATTTCCATTTTCTCCTCAGTAAAATAGCCTCCCATTAAACTTGATTTGACTCCATATGCTAATGGAAAGACATTAGTATTCATTTTGTTCATCCATATTATTTCCTAAAACTTTATCAATTTGCTTTGCTAGAACTTACTCTTCACTTGACATTGACATCATTTTTTAAGTTCTAATAATCCTATTTTAAGGAAGTCATCCTTGAACTAGAGGAGAGCCACCCTAAATTGTGAACAATGTTTGTGAGGTGACATTGTTATCCCTCTTAGTTCCTCCAAGGTCTCACTTGAGCTTTAGGATTTTATCTCAAAAAGTGAGGATTCGAGAGGTAACATAGCACAAATCTTATATATATACATATAAGTGTTAACTAAAGTGTTCATAACTTTATATACATAGAAATGCCTTTACATACACCCTAACAATAGTAAGAGTGTATGAGTTGACTTGAAATCAAATAAACCCCATATTGATATATGATATGGTAAAGGATCTCATGCTTACCGAAGGTCATTAAAATAATGATCGAAGGATTTCTAATTATCCCATTATCCATAAGACATTTTACCAAAACATTAATAAGAATGTATAAAGTTTTTCACTAATAATGTAGAAAAATTATTTAATGACCTTGTTTTCAGTAAACCCCAAAAGTCAACAATAAAATAAAAATAACTAGATTGTTGTATGGTAATCAACAAACTTCACTACTACATAAACTTTGTCATGTCCCTTCCTAAAAGCATTTGTAACAGGCCTTGTCTCTACACAATTTTGCATAATTTTGCTAAGGAAAAGGACCCAAGCAGTTTCGACTTAGGAACTTAGCAGAAATACGGCCAGATTATTTTGCTAGTGGAAGGTGGGGGCCGCCCACATGAGAAAGCGTACTAGGAAATTCAAATTGCCTTGGAGGGAATTCGTATAGCTGTTGGAGGGGCCCACATGAGGTAAAGGGAGGCCCACGAAGTCATAAGGAGGAAGAGCTCCTCACTTGGGGATCCATTCATTCTTGTACATTGAAAATCACTTGTCTGTTTGCTTGAGCTACTTCGCAGAGTCAACTGGATGTTCAGCCATGAATCTCTCAAGCGGGAGATTCAACCTTACCTTCGGGGGACTACGAGTGCCACCCTAGGAAGGCAGTTTCATAGCATCTTTAGGAGCACCAGGGAGTATACACAACCAATCCATTCAACAATCATCCAACATTGCGTATTTCTGGGCTAGCCATTAGTCGAAGGATCCATGAGATTCAAAGGAAATCAATGGGTCAACACTCAGGAGGAGTTTTGGAGCAAGAGAGTGCAACAAACAAGTAGTTCGAATTCCAGGTTTAGAGACAAATCAGAGGGCTAGTCTGGGCATCACATGGGCCTTGAGGGAAAGAGCCACAACACCAGAATCACAGTTGGGAAGCAAGGAAAACCATAGGAGGGCTCATCCCAGTGATTTGGAGTAGCTTTTGGGACATTTCCCAACGTCATTCAGGCATGCTGAGTTTATCAGTTGCAACAGAGGTTGGGCCAGTTGGGGGTCGAATTTCAGAAGTCTGAACTAGGCCAAACCCTTCCTTGGTTTTGGTGGCTTTTGGCTGAGGATCTGAGAGCTGAAATCTTTTAATTTTCTGAGCACGGGAAGCAGTGATTCCATCAGACAACACAGTTTCTGGGTAACGCAGATCAGTTTGGGTGCTGGACAACCTTCAAATCAGTGTTTGCTCACCTGGGTTTTGTCACGCTTGTCCTTAGAGATAAGCCCAGGTGCACCATTCCATTTACCATTGTATTTTTCCCTTGAAGATCTAATAAAATGGCTCAACAATTCTCTATTTCTAGTGTTTTCATGGATGCCTGATGTGTATTTCATTTTTCTGGTTGCTAGACTGTTTGCTTGCTTTGTTTATCACTTAATTTCCTATTTAGGAACATCACAATTGTATCAGAGCCTAGGTCTTGGCTTAGTTGTGGGGAGTCTATCCTATGATAGAAGGGGACCAGTAGAATATTAGCCGTAGGAGGCAGAGGTACTAGAGCAAAGAAAGAGAACTGGAAATCACTCCAGACATGGAGGATAGGGGGAAGGCAATACTAGTAGAGGAAGATATGGTAGAGCCCAAGAGCAGGGAGGAGATGGCTTTTGACAACCTCTTGAAGGCTTTGAATGATTTAGCAAACAGGCAGAAAGAGATGCTAGAGGAGATAAAAAAGCAGAACTGGGAGAGAACCACCCCTAGGGGACTCTTATTTGGGGAAACTTCTTGAGCCTCTCAGCAATTTGATCACCCTTCACTTGCAGCACAACCTCCATCAGCAAGTGGACCAACTTGAGCCACACTACCCTCTTTCATGCTTGTGGCACAGATTGAACCAACAAGGACTGAAGACGCTTCAAAGATGGGAAAACACTTTAGAGAATGGCAGTCTATGGGTGCAGACTTCAGGGAAGCACTCTCTTTCAGAGATTTCTGCAAGCTCAAGCAGAATGAGAAGAGCAATAGCTATGGAGGACAGGGCACGCGAAGCTATGAGTTGCAGAGGACTATAGGGAGGATGTACTTCCCTACATTCGATGACACTGCCAAGTGCACTGTTCGGGCCTGGGTTGAGAAGCTGGACACCTATTTCTAGCTCAACTGGATGACAGAGCTGGAAGCCATCAAGATGGCCATGCTGGACATGAAGGGGAAAGCCCACGGCTGGTGGTTTCGTCGCTTGGCTACCCTGGGGCATGCCAATGTGACTTCATATGAGGATTTCACTAGGAGGGTGGTGGAACGATTTGACCAGAGAGATCTGGAGGCTCATTTCAAAGAGATAACCCAACTTCGCTAGACAGGCAACCCAGAGCAGTACATCTCACAGTGCCTGAGAGTTTTAGTGATGGTTCCAGAGATATTAGAAGCTTGGAGGGCATACACCTTCATAGAGGGCTTACTCGAGCCCTTGCGTGGACTGGTGAAGTCACACAAACCCTCCATGCTGCAGGAAGCAGTTATGTGCACTAGATATTTGCAGGGGGCCATCCCAAGATATGAGCACCCTTTCTTGCACAAACCTATTTTCCCCAGAAGGGGCATGACACTATACCCCCACCTCAGAGCACCACCAGGGACAGGGGCATCTGGATGATGAGACACGGAAGGACCTCAAGAGGAGGAAGTTGTGCTTTACTTGTCGGGAGCCCTAGGCACCAGGTCATCGGTGCACTGCTGGCAAAGCACATTACATTGAGGTCTTTTTAGATAGTGACCAGGAGCAGGAGTGTGGTATGGGAGATGGTGAGAGTCCGACAAATAGGGGACCACCACCACCGCCTCCATAGGGAGGGGCATCCTTTGCCCCATCCAGGGGAGTCATTGCTTCTTTATGCGGGGTCCCCAAATTTATGACATTGAGGATCAGAGGCACAATAAAGGGGCAGCGGGTGTCAATTGTTGGCGTTATGATATAGGTGTTGTCCTTAATGGAAACTCACACAGATGACAGTTCACAGTGCAACATGTTAACATCAAAGGATTACAGATTAGACTCCAGAGATTGAAGAAAGAGAGTGGTTTAAGAAGTATACGTTGGTTCACTTTGTCCAAGCAGTGTATACACGTGGGGTAACAGAACAAAAGGAGCGTATACGTATACACACAATTTCACAGAAGGAAAAGCGCGTATGGGATGGAAAATCAAGGTTTTGGTCCAAGGTATTGGTCCGAGGTATTTTGGTCTGAGGTATTGGTCCTAAGTGGTTTTGGTTCGAGGTATTGAGAAAGGCGTAAAACTATATAAGGAGGAGAAGATCATTAGGCTAAGGTGTGAAAGTATTGAATATCTTATGAAGTGCTAGATCAAATATGCAGGTTATGGGCTTCCGATGCTTTGTTTGATTTGAACTAAGGATGCACCTATGTGGTTGATGATGGATGATGCATTAGGATCATAAGGCCTGCAATGATTTATCATTTTGTGGTTTGATCATGGATAGTCTAAATCTGAATACTGACACATGTTTTATTCTGTAAATGTTATGATCTGGGTATGACTGAAGTTTGCAATATCTGTGAAGGTTTAAGTTAGTATTTGTAGATCTGTATGTTGGTTTGCTTTGGTAAAAGTGCATATACACGCTGGTTCGACACATCGAAGTAGCGTATACATTATGAAATATGATGTTTGAAGTTGCAGTTGGTTCTAGTTGTTGATGCAGAGTTCTAGGTTATGCTTTGTGTTCTGGTGACAATGTTCAAATTGATTGATTGTGATTTGTTTCAGTGATGATGGGTTGTCAATGATTGATTGATTCAGTTGTGGTTGATTCAAATAGTGATGATTGAGTTTCAGTGATTGGTTGATGTAGATGTATTTGATGGTTGTATTGCAGTTATGATTTTGAGCTTCAATGTTGTTGATGGGTCCAGTATGAAAATTTGATGAAGCTAGGCCTTCAGATTGTGGTGTTGTGTTCCAGGAGTATCCAGTCTGAAAATTTATGAAACATAGTCCCTGGAGGAAGAGAGAAGGTCGTAGCCTTTTGTAGGTCGGCACCTACATACTGGTAAACATATCGGCCAGTACAAGAGCCAGGGTGTTGGAGCTCCCTTCCAGTAGCTGCTGGAAAATGAGTGAAGGTTGGAGCCTTCTGTAGGCTGGTGCCTACGTACTAGTAAATGGATCAGCTAGTACAAGATCCAGGGGGTTGGAGCTCCCTTCCAGTAGCAACTGGAAAACGAGTGAAGGTTGGAGCCTTCTGTAAGTTAGCGCCTACGTACCAGTAAACGGATCGGCTAGTACAAGAGCTAAGGGGTTGTAGCTCACTTCCAGTAGTAGCTGGAGAACGAGAGAAGGTTGTACCCTTCTGTAGGTGGGTGCCTGCGTACTGGTATGAGTCTGCATCAGTACAAGATTGTAAACAGGTTTTTCTTATATTAAAAGAAGACAACAGCAGGTGGTTTTTGTCTCGCATTGGGTTTCCACCTTAAATCTTGGTGTTCATGTGTGTTTCTTACGTGTGATGGTTTGTTCTGTTATTACTGCAAATGGTTACTATTTATATGGTTAATGAAGTACTAATGCACTGATTAAAGATCAACATATGATGAATTAACTAAATCATAAATTTGTTGGATATACGCTTGTTGCCTTAAATATAGTTGCGTGTATATGCGAGTTACCTTCATCGAAGTAGCGTATATAAATTAGAGTATGAAATGAAAAAGTTATTGATTTGATTAATACTGATTCACCCCCTCTCCTTTCAGTATTATTTCCAACAATTGGTATCAGAGGAGGTCCTTTGGCAGAAGCTTGATCGCTTGAATGAGACCCATAGAAACAATTGGAAAGAAGCTAAAGAAGAAAGCGCCTCAGAAAAATAAGACATCTCAAAGGAATAGTGACAACATGAGAGACAATTGGTCGTTATGTGGAAGCAAGTATTTAGATTTAGAATCACCTCAGATTGAAGATGAACAAGCAAATGAAGTATCAGGTATCAGGTACAAATGTTTGGTCTTCTAGTGATACTTTTCTTTGTTCATGCAATATTGAAGATATTAGAAGTGATCGTGAAAGAAAAATAGAGGTAGAAGTTAAAAGACTCGCAGATAAAATCAGAGATCAACAAGATCTATTTAACAAAAGGGAATGTGCCTCCAGAGAATAAGTTACCAGATTAAAAGCTCAGTTGGAGGAAGGATATTAGGTCCATATAATACTAGTGATTCCTCCATTACTATTATCGTTGTATCCCTTATTTCTATTGTTTTCCCCATATTGTCCCCATATTGTTATTATTGTGCCCCATAGAATCCCTCTATTATTGTTTTTGTGCCTTTATATTATTTATTATTAGGTCGGCTTGGTTATATTGTGACCCCTCAGACTCCTATATATAGAAAGGAGATATTGTCATTTGAATCATCTAATAATTGTTCATTTATGTAATGTAAAGGAGGTTTCCCCCTCGAAGAGACTTATTTCTAAGGTGTTGATCTATCTTTTCTATCTTTTTGTCAGCTGGTTTCATAACATTTGGTATTAGAGCTTTGGATTCTAGGGTTTCGCTGCTCCAAACAGGTCATCGTGGCATTTTCACTATAACTTTTTTTCTGCGACGTTTCAAAAGCTACAAAAAAAACCCATTTGAGCCCGAAATCGTTCTGAACTTTGGGTCCGAATTTCAGAGCTTGTATCGCTATATTTGTGGAGATATGATTTGAGGAAGATATGGTTTTTGCAGACTCTCAAATTACATTCCAAACAGGTGACCTGGGAAAAATCATCATAACTTTTGTTTTGAGCATCAGATTGAAATTTCGTAAGAAGTTTCAGAAAGAGGACAACCTTTAGTTTTCTTTGTATCGGTTTCAGGTACTAAGGTAGTGACACGTGGCACGCCATACAAGTTCACTCTACTGAACTAGTCTATAATTAGGTCATCGTGGGAGATTTAGCATAACTCTTTCTTGGAAAATCCAATCTTGATCAGAATTAAGGGGTTAGAAAGAGGACTTAAAGGGCTACCACAGGATGAGATTTTAGATATTCGAGATCTACGGTTAAAAAGATACAATAGATTCAATATTGAGCTCTGACAAAGTGAAAAAAAAGGTGTGTAGTTTTTTTTTTTTTTAAATTTGCATAAAAATAATTTGAAAAATTAGTTTGAAGGAATTCAGAATAGTGAAGAATTATTAGCATTAATTAATGCCCTGAAGAAAAAAAATGGAAACACCTAGTAAGCAACCTAAAAGCTCTAGCATAACTTGTGAAGAAGAGGAAAAAATGCAACATGATTTATCAAAATTACAAGACCAAGTACAACAAATTTCACTCTCACTAAAGGTAAATGAAGCCAAGATGAATGGCGTGGAAGCTAATATAAATGACATGCAAGTTAAGATGCATGGCGTGGAAGCTAAGATGGATGGCATGGAAGCGAAGATGAATGGAATGGACGCTAATATGGAAGCTAAGATGAATGGCATGGACGCTAAGATGAATGCCATGGACGATAAGATGGAAGAATTGAAGATAAATTTGAATAAGTTGCTACAAGAAATGTTCACTAATAGTGAAAGGGTAGTAAAGGAAATTCATGATGAGTACAAAAAAATGTTAATCATGATTTAAATAGACTCTAATGTTGGATTGAAGACCCATAATGTTCCAAAAATCAATATGAGGAAGTTTGATGGCAAGGATCTTGGAACATGGATACTACAGATGGAGCAATTTTTCGGTCTCCATAATGTGCAAAACACACAAAAGGTATGTATTGCAACTTTATTTTGGAACCAAATCAATTTGTATGGTATCGATGGCTTTGCTCTCGTAAACAAATTGTCACTTGGGCAATTTTTACGGAAGAAATGATAGCACATTATGAGGATACAAAAAGCAACACTTTGTTTAGCCAATTGATAAATCTCAAACAAAAGGGTTCAATGATGGAGCACATTGAGGACTTTCAAAAATTGAACATAAGGGTAAAAGATATTCCAGAGGAGCATAGGATTGATGTGTTCATAGGGTCTTTAAAGGATAATATCCCACATGATGTTCACCTTTGGGAACCTGATTCATGAGAGAAGGCATTCAGGTTAGCAAGAAAAATGGAAAGCAAAATTATGGCAACCAGGAAGCATACCAATCATAACTATAAAGATGGAAGCGTTGTTACCCCTAGCCTTCCACAACCTATAAGGATGACACCACAACAATTGGAAGAAAAAAGAGAAAAAGGGCTTTATTACAGTTGTGATAGCAAATACACTAAAGGTCATAAGTGTGCTAAGAAGAAATTATTCTACATAGATTGTGAAGAGGAGGAAGAAAAGGAACAAGAAATGTCAAAAGAAGAGGATATACTCTAGGAACAAATCCTAAATAAAGAAGAAATGAATCTGACCATATCTTGTAAAGCATTGGTTGGAATTACCACTCCTTAAACTATAAAGATAGAAGGACATATCAAGAAGAAAAAGGTAATGGTGTTGATTGATTTGGGAAGTACCCATAATTTTATTCATTGTAAGATAGCAAAGGAATTGAATTGCTTCCTATATTCAACACCAGAGTGTCAAGTGATAGTTGCAAGTGGAGGAACCATAAATTGCTCTGGAAAGTGCCATAATACCAAGTTATCCATGGGAGAATATGTATTGAATAACCCAATGCTTTCCATTCCAATGGGTGGTGTTGATGTTGTACTAGGAGTCC
>APFE030477661.1:41356-67849 GCA_000404065.3 Pinus taeda
CATTTCTATTATCCAACCAGATTGGATAAACGAAGCAAGGGAGGAATGGAAGAATGACGAAGAAGTGTGGGAACTCATTTGAAAGATACAACAATATCCCATTACATCTGATACATTTAGCTGGAAAAATGATTCGTTATGGTACAAACATCACTTATACCTATGTAAGAATTCCCAAATCAAACAAAAGATTCTTATGAAATTGCACACTTCTCCCTTAGGAGGGCACTCAAGATTTTTAAAAACTTACCATAGGGTTAAGAAGGAATTTTTTTGGGATGGTCTTAAATCGGATATTCAAAAGTTTGTGGCGGAATGTTTGGTTTTCCAACAAAATAAAGTTGAAACAATTAAGACCCCAGGTCTATTACAACCTTTATTCATTCCAAGCCAACAGTGGCAGGAGGTTTCAATGGATTTTATCACAGGTTTACCCAAATTTGAAGGAAAGAGTGTCATCATGATGGTAGTTGACAGACTTACCAAGTATGCACACTTTTGTGCATTATCACATCCATTTAAATCCAGTATAGTTTCTATTGCATTTATGGAAACAATTCAAAATCTACATGTAAACCCAAAGATTATTGTAGGCGAGAGAGATCCCATTTTCACTGGAAATTTTTGGACAAAATTATTTTCTTGTCTCGGTACTCAGTTAGCTCACAGTTCATCTTATCATCCTCAATCTAATGGGCAAACTGAGATAGTAAACAAATGTTTGAAAGGATATCTTCGTTGCTTTGTATCTGATAAACAGACACAATGGGTCAAATAGTTGCCTCTTGCTGAATGGTGGTATAACACTTCCTTCCATATTGCAGCAAAAATGACCCCATTTATGGCACTTTATGGATATCATCTAGCATCCATCACATCATATTTAAGAGAAAATTCTAAGGTTCAAGCAGTGGAACATCACATCGAGCATCAACAACAAGTTCTCCAACTCTTAAAGCATAACCTCACGTTGGCACAGAATAGAATGAAACAACAGGCAGATCAACATCGCAACGAAAGAAGTTTTGATGTAGGTGACTGGGTATTCCTACGTCTACAACCATATAAACAAATGTCCCTTAAGCAAGCTAAGAAGGATAATTAATTATCACCAAAGTATTATGGTCCGTACAAGGTGTTGCAAAAGATTGGTACTATGGCATACAAATTGGAGGTTCTTGCAACTTCTCGAGTGCACACAGTTTTCCATGTTTCATGTTTAAAGAAGGTTATAAGAGACAAGCTCCCAGTTCATACAATATTGCCAGAACTTGACGAGGAAGGAAAAATTATATTGGAATCAGAAGTAGTCACAGAAATAAGAACTCGACAGCTACGAAATCGATCAATTTCAGAGTATCTCATCAAGTGGAAGAACTTATCCACTGAAGATTCCAGAAGGGAGGATGATAATTTTATATAGAAGCATCCAGAACTACTCAAGCGTTGAGGACAACACTTTTTTGAAGGAGGGGCATGTTAGGTCTCTATAATACCAGTGATTCCCCTATTACTATTGTCGTTGTATCCTTTATTATTATTGTTGTTTCCCTATTGTCCCCATATTGTTATTATTGTGCCCCATAGAATCCCTCTATTGTTATTTTTGTGCCTTTATATTATTATTGTTAGGTCGGCTTGGTTATATTGTGACCCTTTAGACTCCTATATATAGAAAGAAGGTTTTGTCATTTGAATCATCTAAGAAATTTTCATTTGTGTAATGTAAAGGAGGTTACCCCCTCGAAGAGGCTTATTTCTAAGGCGTTGATCTGTCTTTTCTATCTTTTTGTGAGCTAGTTTCATAACAAAGGAAACAAAGTAAGGAAGTAGTACAAGGAAAAGGAAGAACATTGTCAAAAGCTGCAGGATGAAGTGACATCATTAAGAAATGGAGTAAATGAAAAGAGTACAACAATCAAGAGACTTAAAGATAGATCCAGTTACTATGAAAGTCTTGAAGCTAAGATCCTCTCTCTAAAAGAAGATCTTGAAAAATCAAATAAGCAGAATGAAGAACTACCTTAAGCAGATGAAGAACAAGAAAATGAGATTCTCAAATTGAGGCAATAGGTGGAAGAAGGAAGAAAGGCTGAAGAAATCTTGAAGAAGCAATATTTGGAAAAGGAAGAGCAATATCAAGTTGAGGTAAATATCTTAAAAGGTAAATTAGAAGAAAATGATAAACGATTACAAGACAGTACTAATATTTTGGATAATATTCTTAGTAGTCAAAGGTCTCCTACCATCAAAACTGGTCTTGGTTTTCATAAATTTGTTGAAGGTGAATCTATCTCACAAGATGAGGTAAGGAACTCTAATACAAAATTTGAAATGCTCAACAAGGAGATGAGAGGTCAACCCCATCAACAACCAAGGAAAGAAAGTCTTCAAAGAAAATCTTTTACTCCTAACTGTGGAAGTGATAGTCGGTTATTTCCTCTGATGAATAATGTTGAATGTTTTATATGTCATAATTTTGGACATGTTGCAACGAGATGCAGAAGTAGAATGGTTCAAGACCGTCACACAGAAAGATCATCAACTTCCAGGTACTTTAAGGGATATTGTTTTTCTTGCAATATGTTTGGTCACAAAGCCATTGACTGCTACAGAAGGAATATGAAACATGTAAGATGTTATGCATGTAACAGGTTTGGACATATAGCAAAGGAATGCAGGAAAAAATTTCGGGCACCACACCAAAAGTAGAAAACATCATCACACTTGAAGATATGGAAGAAGAAGGAAGTACAGTCAGAAAGATGTGGCATAGCTCAATTTACAGATATACCAGAATCAGAGGGAGCTGAAAGTGTGAAACTTCAGTGTTCTAAATCCCATACACAATTTTCATGAAGACAAGTCATGTATATACGCAAGTTCGAAGCTGCACAGTTGCGTATATGTTGATTTGAGGAAAAAGTAGTGGGATAGATTCAGGAAAAGGGGTTTGATATGGTTCAGTCAGTTATCTGCTCTGTTTGATGATGGTTACAATCTGTTGATGATATGTGGAAATGTGTTGGTCCTCATAAACTATTAAAAAGTTGATGTATATCCGATTGATGATGATGCCTTGATGATTCTTACTGATATTTGCAATGATTAGATCTAACAATGAACAGTTGGCACAGGTTCATGGGGAGCATATGCTTCTAATAATGCATTGTTGGCATTATGTTAGAAGATCTTGGTACATGAAGATGCTTATATTGCTTGATCCACGTAGTTGTTTGATTCAAGTGACTCTTTTAATGATGGACATATACAGGCTGTTGATCTTGATGCTGCCGACAGATGCTGATGGTGGAGATCATATATGGTGTATGATAGTTGCTGATGATTATCATGGTCTTATTTAGATTGCTGATCCTTGTTATAAATGTCATGTATATCATTTGATGTAACGGTCATGAAAAGACCTAATTTGTAACCCCACTATGCATGGGAAGGATGATGTAATAATTTCCATTTTCAGTCATGTATAAACATTTGGTATATCCCCACTTGGTTGGGTGGATGAGTCAAATTTGGTGTATCCCCACTTGGTTGGGAGATTGATGTATGTATGAGCCATTGATGATAGGAAGATCATACTCACATAGTTGAGTTATAGAGTCATGTTATTCTTTTGGAAAATATTTTTGGAGACTCTGCATGTGTTCAGGAGGAGCATGGACGGTTTAGTGCATCTCAACATGTACAAATGGGGAGCTTAATCAAATATTTCAGCATGTACTCAGGGGGAACATGGACATCATAATGTATATCAAAGAGGGAGAATATCTTGGTCTGCCCTTTGCCCTTGATGTCAAAGGGGGAGAGTGTCTTGGTGTTTTTGTTGCCATCAAGTCCAAAGGGGGAGATTGTTGGCATTATGATACATGTGTTGTCCTTGATGGCAACTCACACAAATTACAGTTCACAGTGCAACAAGTTAACATCAAAGGATTATAGACCAGACTCCAAAGGTTGAAGAAAGAGAGTGGTTTAAGAAGTATACATTGGTTCACTTTGTCCAAGTAGTATATACACGTGGGATAACAGAACAAAAAGGAGCATATATGTATACATGCACTTTCGTAGAAGGAAAAACGCGTATGGGATGGAAAATCAAGGTTTTGGTCCAAGGTATTGGTCCGAGGTATTTTGGTTCGAGGTATTGTTCCTAAGTAGTTTTGGTCCAAGGTATTGAGAAAGGCTTAAAACTATATAAGAAGGAGAAGATAATTAGGCTAAGGTGTGAAAGTATTGAATATCTTATGAAGTGTTAGATCAAATATGCAAGTTATGGGCTTCTGATGCTTTGCTTGATTTGAACTAAGGATGCACCTATGTGGTTGATGATGGATGATGGATTGGGATCATAAGGCCTGAAATGATTTATCATTATGTGGTTTGATCATGGATAGTGTAGATCTGAATACTGACGCATGTTTTATTCTGTAAATGTTATGATCTAGGTATGACTGAAGTCTACAATATTTGTGAAGTTTTAAGTTAATATTTGCAGATCTGTACGCTGGTTCGCTTTGGTAAAAGCGTGTATACAGATTGGTTTGACACATCGAAATAGCGTATACATTATGAAATATGATGTTTGAAGTTGCAACTGGTTTTGGTTGTTGATGAAAAGTTCTGGGTTATGCTTTGTGTTCTGGTGACTGTATTCTGGTGATAGTGTTCTGAATGTTTAGATTGATTGATTGTGATTTGCTTCAGTGATGATGGGTTGTCAGTAATTCATTGATTCAATTGTGGTTGATTAGAGAGTGATGATTGAGTTTCAATGATTGGTTGATGCATATGTATTTGATGGTTGTATTGCAGTTATGATTTTGAGCTTCAATGTTGTTGATGGGTCCAGTATGAAAATTTGATGAAACTAGGCCTTCAGATTGTGGTGTTGTGTTATGAGAGTATCTAGTCTAAAAATTTATGAAACATGGCCCCTGGAGGAAGAGAGAAGGTCATAGCCTTCTGTAGGTCAGTGCCTATGTATTGGTAAACATATCGGCCAATACAAGAGCTCGGGGGTTGGAGCTCCCTTCCAGTAGCAACTGGAAAACGAGTGAAGGTTTGAGCCTTTTGTAGGTTGGAACCTACGTACTAATAAATGGATCAACTAGTACAAGAGCCAGGGGGTTGGAGCTCCCTTCTAGTAGCAGCTGGAAAATGAGTGAAGGTTGGAGCTTTCTGTAGGTCGGTGCCTACGTACTAGTAAATGGATCGGCTAGTACAAGAGCTAGGGGGTTGTAGCTCCCTTCTAGTAGTAGTTGGAGAACGAGAGAAGGTTGTAGCCTTCTGCAGGTGGGTGCCTGCGTAGTGGTATGAGTTTGCACCAATACAATATTGTAAACATATTTTTTTTACATTAAAATAAGACAGCAACAGGTGGTTTTTGTCTCGCATTGGGTTTCCATCTTAAATCTTGGTGTTTATGTGTGTTTCTTATGTGTGATTGTTTGTTCTGTTATTACTACACATGGTTATTGTTTATATGGTTAATCAAGTACTGATGCACTGATTAAAGATCAACATATGATGAATTAAGTGAATCATAAGTTTGCTGGATATATGCTTGTTGCCTTAAATACAGTTGTGTGTACACACGAATTGCCTTCGTTGAAGTTGCATATATAAATCAAAGTATGAAAAGAAATAGTTATTGATTTGACTAATACTGATTCACACCCCCCCTCTTAGTATTATTTCCAACATCGGTCTTAGTTGACAGTGGGGCTACCCACAACTTCATAGATGCCCAGTTGGTTCAGAGGAGGGGCCTCACCACAACCGAGTTTGAGGACTTTTCGGTCCTTATACTAGGTGACCGTACCATGCAGTGCACTCCGTGTGTGCCTGCTTTGACAGTAGTTATGGGGAACTAATCTATGACATACCATTTCTTTGTGGTTGATGTGCCAGACACCAACGTAGTGATGTGTGTCCAGTGGTTGTATTCCCTTGGGAGAGTCACTACTAGTTGGAAGAAACTGGAGATGGAGTTCACCGAGCCGGATGGAAAATCGGTGGTCCTTAGAGGCATGCACTCATATCCACCATAGAGAGTCTCAACGCATAGGATGGAGGCAGATCTGTGACATGGGGACATAGCATGGGCAGTGGAGCTGAGCGTTTCAGAGGTTGGAGGGCAGGCCCAACCACCACCTCCAGACATACAGGCCTTCTTGGACAGGTACATGGTGGTGTTTAGAGATATCCCACTAGGGCAGCCACTAGATAGGGGATTCAAGCACACCATCGCTTTGGAGCCAGCTGTGCAGGTGGTGATCGCTACCCTTTATAAGCATCCTAAGGCCTATAAGGATGAGATTGAGAGGGCTATCAAAGAGTTGTTGGCATTGGGCCATATCAGGTCGAGTTCCAATCCTTTTGCTTCTTCAGTAGTGTTGGTGAAGAAGAAGGATGGAACCTTGTGCATGTCCATTGATTACCGGGCCCTCAATAGGAAGACACTAAAGAACCGGTACTCGATCCCTCGCATCGATGAGTTGATGGATGAGATTAGAGGAGCTAAGTACTTCTATAAGATAGATCTATGTTCGGGGTACCACTAGATCAGGGTGAGGGACTAGGACATCCCCAAGACATCTTTTCGGTGCCATTATGTGCACTTCAAGTTCCTGGTCATGCCATTTGAGTTGACCAACGTCTTGACTACTTTTCAGTCATGTATGAACCATGTGTTCCGGAGGCAGCGACGAATATTCGTGTTGGTTTTCTTCGATGACATCTTGATTTACAACAAGACTTGGGAGGAGCATCTCCAGCACTTGGAGGAGGTGTTGTGTATTTTGGAGTAACAACAGTTCTATACCAAGATGTCCAAGTGTGAGTTTGGCCTGACCGAGATGCTCTACTTGGAGTATATCATTGGTGTAGATGGGGTGAAGGTCCATGAGGAGAAGATATGAGCTATCTGTGATTGGCTAGTACCCAGAGATGTGATAACATTGAGGGGCTTCTTGGGCATCTACACATATTACCGGAAGCTCGTCAAGGGATTTTCAGAGTTGGCAACTCCCCTAAAAAATTTGACCAAGAGAGGGGATTTTGCATGGACAGATGGGGCAATGGAAACTTTTGACTACCTCAAGGAGGTGATGAGTAGTTGTCCAGTTTTAGCACTTCCGAACTTCTCGCAGCGCTTCACCGTGGAGTGTGATGCATCCGGAGAGGGAGTCAGAGAAGTACTATCTCAGGATGGGCACCCGATTGCTTTCGAGAGTCAGAAGCTCTTACCCCATGAGAGGTCATATTCTATATATGACAAGGAGATGTTGGCCATCATGCATGTCTTGGCCAAGTTCCGACAGTATTTGGTGGGTAACATGTTTCAGGTGAAGAATGATCACAATATTCTTCATCACTTCATGGGGCAGCAGGGCCTCAATGACAGAAAATAGAGATGGGTCAGCAAGGTGCAGGCATATGACTTCGACATAGAGTATGTGCGGGGGAAACACAATGTGGTGGTTGATGCCCTATCCCGGAGACCCACATGTCTATTACTCATGAGCATCTGCCATGATTAGAAGGCTCAGTTATTGGTGGAGTATTCCAAGGATAGGAGGGCATGCAAGATTCTGGAGGGTACCCACACAGATGAGCACTATCGGGTGATAGATGAGGTCATCTATTATAAGGGGCGCATATTTTTGGTTCCCAACTCGCAGTTGAGGGAGAGAGTGCTTCAGGCAGCACATGACTCGCCATTTTCAGGGCACTAGGGGTTCAGGAAAACATACATGTCAGTCAAGGAGTACTTCACATGGAAGGGCCTCAAGGGGGATGTTGTGAAACATGTACAGGAGTGTGAGGCATGTCAGAGAAACAAAGGGGAGTTGATTCATCCTACAAGGTTATTATAGCCGCTTCTCGTCCCCGAGTGGAAATGGGAGACTATTTAAATGGATTTCATCATGGGGCTCCCCACAGTATAGGGCAAGGAGTGCATTTATGTAGTGGTCGATCAGTTGACCAAGTATGCCCATTTTTTCACCATCCCGACTAGATATTCGGCTTCACAGGTTGTAGAGTTGTTCTTTAGGGAGGTATTCTGGTTACACAGGCTTTCTATGAACATCGTGAGTGACAGGGATAGCAGGTTCATGGGAGGCTTTTGGCAAGAGCTTTTCAGGTTTGTTGGTACTGAGCTCACCCGTAGAATAAGTTACCACCCCCAAACAGATGGCCAGACAGAGCGAGTTAATAAGTGGCTGGAGGGGTACCTGAGGAACTACGTGACTGGGCAGTAGAGGGCTTGGATTCAGTGGCTACATTTGGGCGAGTATTGCTACAACACCACCCATCACATGTCCATTGGTATGACTCCTTTCTGTGCCTTGTATGGTTATGATGCATTATCTTTGGCTGACATTGTTTTTGGAGACATCCGGGCCCCAAAGGCCAAAGATTGGATCCAAGAGAGCTAAGACATTGTCAAGGCACTCAAGGATAACTTAGTGACAACGCAAAACCAAAAGAAGGTGTACGCAGATTGACATCGAATCGAGGGACATTTCGAGGAGGGGGATTTGGTGTTCCTCTGGTTACAACCGTACAAGCAGTCCACATTGAAGGAGAAGGGGGACGAGAAGCTACAACCCCGTTTTTATGGGCCATACATGGTAGTCAGGTAAGTTGGGGAGGTGGCTTATGAGTTGGAGCTGCTTCCGGGGAGCATGATTCACAACATATTCCATGTCTCATGCCTTAAAAAGGTGTTGGGACAATAGGTGACAACAACAATAGAGTTACCCCCATTGGATGCTGATGGCCACTTCGCTTTGGAGCCTGAGGCCATTTTAGAGAGGCGGGAGAGGAAACTAAGGAGTAGGACCATCAAGGAGTTCTTGGTTCATTGGAAGAACTTGTCAGATGAGGATGCCACCTAAGAGGGTGAGCACATTTTGGAGCACCCAGCTCTGAAGTTGCTTGAGGGCAAGCAACATTTGGGAGGGGAGGAATGTCATTCCCCTTCCCAAAAGCATTTGTAACATGCCTTGTCTCTACACAACTTTGCACAAATTTTCTAAGGAAAAGGACCCAAGAAGTTTCGACTTAGGAATTTAGGAGAAATACGACCAGATTATTTTGCTAGTGGAAGGTGGGGCCACCCACATGGGAAACCGTACTAGGAAATTCGAATTGCCTTGGAGGGAATTTGTATAGCTATTGGAGGGTCCACATGAGGCAAAGGGATGCCCATGAAGTCATAAGGAGGAAGGGATCCTCACTTGGGGATCCATTCATTCTTGCATATCGAAAATCACTGGACTGTTTGCTTTAGCTGCTTAGCGGAGTCAACTGGCTGTTCAACCACGAATCTCTCAAGCAGGAGATTCAACTTTACCTTCGAGGGACTATGAGTGCCACCCTAGGAAGGAAATTTCATAACATCTTGAGGAGCACGAGGGAGTATACACAACTAGTCCATTCAGCCATCATCCAGTAGTGCGTATTTTTGGACCAGCATATAGGGAACGTGTAGTTGAGGATTGAGCTTCATTGGGCTAGCCATTAGCCGAAGCAACCAAGAGATTCGAAGGACATCATTGGGTCAGCACTCAAGAGGAGATTAGGAGCAAGAGAGTGCAACAAACAGGCAGTTTGAATTCCAGTTTTGGAGACAGTGCAGAGGGCCAATGTGGGCATCATGTGGGTCTTGAGGGAAAGAGCCACAACGCCAAAATTGAAATTCATAGGAGGGCTCATCCTAGTGATTTGGGGTAGTTTTTGGGAGGTTTCCCAGCGTCACTTAGGCAGACCGAATTTATTAGTTGCAGCACAGGTTGGGCTCCTTGGGGGTCGAATTCCAGAAGTCTGAACTAGGCCAAACACTTCCTGGGTTTTGGTGGGTTTTGGCTGAGGATCTAGGAGATGAAATCTTATAATTTTCTAAGCACGGGAAGCAGTGATTCCAACCCTTTGATTCCAGTAGACAACGCAGTTTTTGGGCATTGCAGATCAGTTTGGGTGCAGCATTTGGGTAGCCTTCAGATCAGCATTTGCTCACCCGGGTTTTGTCACGCTTGTCCTTAGAGACAAGCCTAGGTGCCCATTCCATTCACCATTGTATTTGCCCTTGAAGATTTAATAAAATGGCTCAACAATACTTTATTTCCAACGTTTTCATGGGTGCCTGATGTGTATTTCATTTTTTTGATTGTTGGATTGTTTGCTTGCTTTGTTTATCACTTAGTTTATTGTTTAGGAACATTACAAACTTGCATTTTCATGTTACATTAATATGATTTCCCTACAAAGAGGAAAGTCATAGTTATTTCAAGCAAGTGAGAAATTAAATGGTTGAAATGGTGAATCTTAGGTAATCTATCTATTTTCTAATTGAGATAATTATCAACTTCAATAGATACAAAAATATATATATTTGTAATATGTACGTCCTTATTCCCTTATTATGATACTTAAAATCTATGTTTATGCCCCCCTATGGGCCCACACAATAGAGCCTTACAAGCTTGTAGGGCCCTATGAGCTTGCTTGACATGACCCCTTCAAGCCCACATGCACAAAGATCCAACCAAGGTTACAAAAAAACCTTAAATGTATATTTATTTATATACTTATGTGTTACAAACATAATTACCAACTTGAGAACACCCATGGCCTCAAAATGAGAAATTTGACCCTAAAAAACCATACTTTTGTGTTTAAAAACACCAAAATCAACGTCCAAATAAAAAAAATGGTGCTACTAGAATCACCTTCTTTTTCAAAGTTAAAACAAAATTATTTATTTATCTATTTTATTTTTAATTCTATATATATATATATATATATATATATATATATATATATATATATATATTATATATATATATATATATATATATATATATATATATATATATATATATATATATATATATATATATATATATATATATATATTAAACCTCATTTTTCTTTAGTTTTGGAATTTTAGCTCCCCCCTAACCTCCCAAAATAAGAGGGTATTTTGGGTAGCACGACATTTTGATTTGAGTGTTGATTTTGAGGTTTTGGTTTGCAATAGAACCACTCATTAAGGCCACTATATCAAGCAAGTTGTAATTTTAACTTCTAAATAAAAAAGGAGTCACTAGCAACACCACTTTTTTTATTCAAGGATTGATTTTAAGACTTTTGTATGCAATGAGACTAGTTGTCAAGGCCACAATTTCAAATAATTTGTAATTTTATCCTCAAAGAAAAAGGTGCTACAATTTCATGTAGGCAACAACAAGTGGTGCAGATGCAACGCCTATATATCAAAATACACACATGAAAATCCAAACACTAACATATAGTGAAAGAAATCAAGTATTTTCTATGAAAATTATAGTGTAATTTTAAGTGTGCAATAAAAAAAATCCAAATTTCGAATTAAAATTATAGTCCAATTTTCAGTGTAAAATCAAATAAAACTAATATAGCAAATTTGAAATTTAAAATATGCCTCTTTTAAAAGAAATAAAAAACTTTATAATTTTTTTTTGGAAAAAAAAAACACTATTATTAATCATATTTTCAAATTGCCTCGTACTTAAATTTTATGTTTATTAGGTTTCTAATCAATTTGATGCAATCTCATACAATCAAGTACCTTCCTTTCAAGTCCCACTATTCCAAAAATCTAAATTCAGACAATGATTTTCCAGAAATCCAGTGAGGTCATATAAGTAAACTCAATTATTGATGCAAGAGCATTTAGACCTAGTCAGCAATGTGATGGTATGATCATATGTTGTGGCTAACAAAGGGTTGGAAGACAAGAGATTAATTAATTTTATTAATTTAAATGTATGAGAGTGTTTTATTTGTTGTCAAAATATCAGCAGAAAAGGGTATAAGTGGCTGATTGATCCTCCTTGCGTGGAGATCAGGCCAAGCAGTTAGATTATCTGGTTTAAATAGGATATGAGGGATTTGAAAGCTTAAATTAACATTTGTTTGAGAAAAGAGTGGAGTGAAGAGATTCTTTAGGGAAGAATGAGAGATTTCTAGATCTGAACTAAATGGGTTCACGAATCCAGATTTTGTATAAATTGTAATCTTTTAGAATGAGTGAAGGGTTAGATTCCGATGGAAAATAAGATGGATGAGCAAGGGCAGAACTGAAATAGTCGAGTGTGACTGTTTGTTCTGTAAATATTTATCAATATAATACAGTGTGGATTGCGTATTTCTTTGTTTATTTTAGCATTGAGTGTGTTTATGACTTTTAGTCTCTGGATTGAGAATCTGAGAATTATTGTGTTTGTTGATGCTCAGAATATAGGATAAGATAGTGTGTTCTGTGTATAATGAAGGAAACTGGTTGATGTGGATTATCTCTACCAGATTAGCAGATAGAGATTGAACGAAGGCATGAATCATCATTGATCATAGGTTCGATCAATGATGATCTGTTTGTGCAGATCATTGGCATAGGCGGCAAACAACGAGAATCATCGAATCATTCAGATCAACAGACACTATTAAAATATAGAGGAATCCGAAGGATTGATCATAGCTGTCGATGGTAGTAGATCTACGGTCATCGCGTGGTGAAGATGCACAGACGTTAAGTAGCGATGGCGGTTTTCATAAATGGTAAGCGGATTATCGAGCGGCCTCAAAACCATAAGTGGTAATATCCCGAGTCCGAGCGATTAGCCTTAGTGCTCGACATGTAGCAAACAGATAAGAGAGAAAAGCCGCTTTATCGGGCGGTTAACCAACGTGCAAGTGGTCCACTCGATATCGCTGTTAACCGTCGGATCAAGTGTGCTTTGATCAAAGGTGGAGAATTGCCGATTAGTTTGGTTGATCTGGTGAATCAACAACTGTCGGATTGGGTAGCAAATCAACGACGAAAATTGAAGCTGATAAGGCTTGGGGAAAAGCGGACCCGACGAATTATGGATTGAAGTTTGATTTCTATTGAAGTGCGATCCAACGAATATCGGGTTGTAAAGTGATCGAACTTTAATTTCAAAACCGGACCCGAGAATTTATACATCAAAAATTTATATTCTTTATCGGCTCCGAAAAAGTGGTCAAAGTCGGTGGAAAAGTCGGACCCGAAAGTTTATGGATATGGGTTTATTTTATTTGAGGTTTGGTCTTAGGCGTTCAAAGGAGGACCGACATTGATTGGTCGGGATACTTGTATTATGCACTGTTTGGTGATTGGTCGGAGTTTGGTTAAAAACCCTCACTAAGAAGACTTACGATGAAACGTAGGCCATAAAACATAGGTCCACGAGAGAATCTTAAAAGATGCAGTTTGACTGCATCAATTATCTCATAGTTTCTCTGCAATCTTCTACTATGTTATCAATACCAATAATTCTATCAACATTTTATTATACCAAAGTTCATAAATATCCAAACCATCCTGTAAGATACATTCTATCTTGCAAGCCCCTTGAGTATACACTTCAACCTAACATTATCATTTTAAATTTTCAAATAATACAACTCAACTCAATTACAATTACACAGTGCAGACATACGTACAGGTCAGTGAGGCTGTTCCAACTTCCAATGAAGTCTGGTATTCCTCCTGTGATTTGATTATCATACGCCCATCTGCATCCCAAAAGCAAAGAAACGTTATCCAGACATGCTTATCTTCCTACATACTACGGAACAAATTTTCTGATTTACAGAACTCATTTTGTCAATGTCTGTATGCCACAAAAGAAAAGAGAGAACAATTAAGACTGTCAAGGATAATGGCAACCAAAACTCACAGAACTTTCATGTTTTGTAGCTTTCGAAATGTTGATGGAAACTCTCCAGTCATTCCTGCACTATCGACGTACCTGTTGGGTAGAAATAGAGAACAAAATTTCAACTTAGAATATCTGGAATGATTTCTAACGTTCTATATAATGAGAAGCACAATGCATAATTTGGATAAATTTTGCTTCCTGCCACTCACAAGCATCTAACAATAGAAGCAAGTCACTGCTTGTTTATATAGCAATAAACGTAATGTATGTTTGTAACACAATGACCTAATCGAGCGATGTTTGTTAGAACTTCTTAAATTCTTTTTAAAGCCATCTTATATGCATGCGTCGTTATAATATGCAATAAAGTTTCAGGGCTTATTCCTGTGAGAGTGTGCATTTCTGTTCTTTCGATTGAGTCATCATATTATCCCATATTAATACACAATTCTGCAATTACAATTATATTAAAAATGAAATTTACAATTATATATAATCAACAAAATTTTATATATATTTTCATTCAATCATTAAATAAGTATTGAGCCTATAAGTTTATTTTACCGCTCAGTATGATGTGTAATTTTGTTAAAATTAAAATTTTGCTATTCTTTTTTAAATTAAATTTTAAGAATTTAAAAAAAAAATAATATAATAACTATATAAACATTTAATAATATAAACTTATAATAAAATTTCACTTAAATAAATTCCATCTCTCTAAACTCATATTAAATCAATATTTAATTAAAATAAAACCATATCCTGTATCTTTCTCATATATAATAAAATTACATTTCAAAATTATGCTACCATTCAAAGCTTGCACATGTGTTTGTTATATGTAATAACGTTCCATTGCTTATTTTTATGATGTGTATAAATAACATTTTTTCCACGAATATTAATTTAATTATATGAAAAAATTTAAATTTAATTTAATAGCTTGCACTTGTCTTTGTTGTATTTAATAAAGTTCCATTGCTTATTCTTATGAAAGTGTATAAATAACATTTTCCCCATATTTCTGGGATTGAAACGTAGATATGTGGTATCTTATTTGGATTATTCCCCTTTATATTAAAAAATTTAAATTTAATTAACAATTATCAAATGTAATAGCTTGCACAAGTCTTTGTTATATGCCATAAGGTTTTATGGCTTATTCTTATGAGTGTATAAATAACATTGTTATACATTATGAGTGTATAAATAACATTGTTATACATAATAAGGTTTATGGTTTATTCTATCAGTGTATAAATAACATTTTTCCATATTTATGAATTAAATTAATTTTATATGATAAAATTTAATTTAAATTAAATTTTTTGAAAGAAAAAATTGTAATTAAAAAATATATAAAACACAAAATTCATGGTAATTATAGTATTTTAAAATAAAATAAATAGTGAAAGCTAAACTAGTTATATTAATTATATTATATAATTATATATATTATATATTTATATAATCAAGAAGAGAGATGAAGCCCTCCTAGAGCATGTTATATGAGACTATATAGAAACTATCAAGAAGAGAGATGAAGCCCCACTAGAGCATGCATAACATAGCGGGAATAAGGAAAGCAAATAAAAAACAGGAAAAAAAACTGTAGATATATCCATATACATATGCAGGTAACTCAGGACCACTGTTGTCCTGAGGAAGATGATCCATGAGAGGCCTGTGAAAGAAAGTATTGTTGTTGCCTTCTCGGAACCACACCCCGTGTTCAATATTCAGACCATTCTTTGAAAGTTTGTTTGCTTCCATATATCTTTCCCTATAGAAATGATTAAATGAGTTTTTAAATCTAAGTGCATCATATAAAGGAGGAGCAAGAGTGAGAGATGAAGATATTGTCATGCGTAATTTATCAAATTGACTAACAGAAGAGAATCACTAAAATATTGAAGCTGTGAACATCCCTTGTTTTTAACCAGCAATATCAGATTAAATTGAAGCTGTAAACATCCCTTGTTTTTAACCAACAATATCAGAATTCTATATCATTGCAACTCCACTTTATTGTTTGTTCTATGCCCAAAACCATAGATATATGAAAAGAGGAAAGTGAATCCATCTTGGTCTTCTAACCCAAGTCAATGGAGTTATAAAATTTACAAAAATTATAGAGTTTTGACAATTAGTATGATTATTTTACAAAAGGACTCTAATAAAAATATATTTAAAATAAAATAATAGAGGGCTTTCCATTAAAAGTCAAAAGAGGTATAAAATATTATAAAGTTTTGGCAATTATATTGATTATTTTACAAAATCACTATAATAAAAAGATATTTAAAATAATATAGGGCTCTCCAGTTGAAAGTCAATGGAGGTATAAAATTTACACATATAAGCAATAATTATAAAGTTTTGATAATTATTATGTTTATTCCATAAAATGATTATAATAATAAGGAATTTAACCTAATATAGGCTCTCTAGTTCAAGAGGGTAGAAATGTTGTAAAAATTAAATTAAAAACTAATAATAATTTTAATTATCAATAAAATATTTTGGATATCTCAATTTACATTAAAAAAACAAAATAAAATAAAAACATAAAATTAATAATTATAATTAGATATACGAGCTTAGATTCATCTTAATTTTGGAACCACTAAGTCTAGAGGGATCAAATTTGTTGATGTGTAAATCTCTTTTAGATCTAGGTTGTTATTATTTCATCTTAACTTTGGAACTACCAAGTGTAAAGGGATCAAATTTGTTGATGTGTAAATCTCTTTTAGATCTAGGCTGTTATTATTGTTGATCCGAGACCCTCTATAACCTATTATAGGGGTGATGGTGTAGTGATGTAAATGTTTGTTTATAAACTTTACATGCCCACTCAATTAAAAATAATAAAAGCTTAAAAGTAATATAATGCCTAATAAGGTGTAGTTGTTGTAGTATTTGTAAATATGTGTAAACATTTAAATGTTGGCTTAATTAATTAAAAATTAATGCTAATAAAATTCAATTTGTTATTGTAATTTTGTTTTATTAATAAAATTGGGAACAATTTTTTAGATTAAGAAATCAATATACATATTACATTAAAATATATAACATATAAATAGTAACTATACATTAAGATACCATATAAATTAAAATAAGGATTTCCTAACCAGATTAAATACAAATTAAATAAGCACATTAAAAAATTAATACTAACAATATTAAAATACTTAACCATGGTATTCTCGCGCTTTTACCTCTATGGCCAAATCTTGGTTTATCCATACCACACACCCAAAACATAGCTCATTTCACATCAAAGAAGTTTAAAATTATTTCATATTAATTTAATTTTGATAACTTTTTTAATCAAATCTAGAAGCAAAAATACTACTAACTACTTTGAGTATTATAAAACTTTCTATCCTCCAGTACTACTAAAGTAATCCGATGGAATATATTTACAGTGATTCAATCAATTTTTAATAAAATCAAAAGAGAATACTATTATATATATAAAATATGAAATTGATATACGTATACTAATATTTTTAAAGAACCATTATGATTTTTTTAACTAAAGATTATAATAGATGGAGAAGAATCAAATCTCAATTATTGTATTCAAAATTAAATTTAACATCTTTAGAAGATTTGATCCTTCTTGTGGCTTGGATAAATAAAGAATTAAGATTGATCGATGCGATAAAAATAAATAAATAAAAAATAAAAATTGTTTTATAAACCTAATAGAAAAACAAAAATATATAATACAAAAATCCATAGAAAAACAAAAATATATAATACAAAAATCGGTTTATGAATTTATGCAATTTAAAAATAAAAAATAAAAGCAAAGAATATTGAAAATACATGAATGATCTCATGTCATGTTAATAAAACATACATGTAATCAATAATTATGTAAATTATGTTAATAAGAGACACCGCCTGCTTAGGGCTATTTTTATTGGCAAAGCAATCATATTATTGTGTGTATACAGATATATTTATGTCATATAAATCATTCCAAAGCATACCAATGCTTGGTATACTTAGGCATATCCAAAGTAAAAATAGGCATTATTAAGAAAGGATTGTGAACCAAAAGAACGAAAAGAAAAACCATAATCATACACTCGAGTGTAGCGTTGCAAATATTTTTGATTTCTATTTAATTTTCTAAATTGCTAAATTGTTGGATAATTCACAAGAAGTTTATTGTGGTCATATTTTTTGTCTATATTTAAAATAACATTTATTTTTAAAACCCTAACATATATTCTTGGAAATGATGTAACATTTATTTTTAAAACCCTAACATATATTCTTGGAAATGATATTTGTCTCATTAATATAATAACCAAATAATATGGATAACACTAGCGTTTCAATATTTACGATATAATAAGGAAATTCAAGCAAAATTGCTAGTTTAAGAAACACCAAGTAAAAATTAGATTTTGGCTAAGAGACTAATATTGTAAATGAAGGACATTGAACAGTTAATCAAGTAAGGCCATGAGAATGTAGTGAATTAGTTTCAGTACATCTTTCATAATATAATGATAGTTTGAGAAATATGTAATGTAATAGAGTAAGATTTAGTTATTTTATTTAGAATATAGTTTTTAAAAATATTACAATAAATTTTAGTGATGATTTTTTTTATATGTTTTTAATATTAAGATTTAAGAGCAATCTTTTTATGGCAATCAAAAACCTTTTTTTCAAGTTAATTTGCATTATTATTATTAATTTATTTTGGTTAAATTAATTAAATGAAAGTGTGTTTTTAACATCAAAACTTTTTGTTGTCCATATATACAATTTTGTTTTGTTCAAATTAATTAATAAAAATGTGTTTTTGACATCAAAAATTTTTATTCTTTTAAAAAATTCTTTTCATTATCTAATTTTAAATTTTGTAGTGAAAATGATTAATTGTTAAATTCAATAATCTTTTTGTTAATAATTTATTTCTTACTTACAAAAATAAAAAAATAATTCAAATGCAAACTCAGGAAACAAATATTAATCACCAATCTACTTGCCACATAAACCTTACATACCTTCTATCTATTTTGTTGTATCTCCCTTTTGTCTTACATGTAAGAATGAATTTTAAACCATTAAAATAATTACACAATAATTCTAAACTATTAAAATAACCACACAATAATTTATTGGATGTACGCTCGTGATATCAAAGTTAATTAACAACACTAATGGAAACAATTATGAATACACGTATATAAATGAAATATCAACCACCTAAAAAAACATGCTAAACGAATCATGACACAATATTCATGTTTTTAATTTCAATAGGCAGGCAAGCCTTTGTGGTATTTTGAAATAAGATAATGTCAATATATAAAGGAGCAGGAAAACCCTTCTCGCTCTCAAATTATGCTTTATACATGAAGTCACCATATGCATTGTAATTAACCATTGAAATCATGAGACTATTTGTTCTAAATATCAAGGCTATCAAATCACCAATAATTAGTCTTTTAATAATGATCAGATCAAGTGGATGCATTTTGGATATATCAAGGCATGCATGAAGTGAATACAATGACTCTGGATTTTTATTGATGTAAAGAAGCTAATATTTCCATGAAAATTTCCAAATAATCTTGAAAATAACATAGACTCTAGATATTCCTTATGATTCAATAATCTACACACTCTTAACTTTGACTTTCTCTTAGAGCTTCATCCCATTCCTCGCTCCTACAATATCTATCCATGTGTCGTTGTCAAGTTCTCTTCTACGACTTTGTCATCCTCTCCTTTTTACAACCACCTTGCCTCCCAATTGCAATACCTAATGGCTTGGGGCTATATCCTCCCACTTTGCTTGGATTTCACTTGACTTTAAACATTCAATGAATTCACTTGCCCACAAACATAGACATTAGGGAAGTAGGCATTCAAATTAGACACAACCTCTTGATGAATTGCATGCTCCATATGTAACTCTAATTCATTTTGTCTACACGTGCATTTTTCTTAGGAATAAAATAGGCTAAAATTGTCCAGCTCTATTCTAAACAACGTACACTTTGAAATGGGAACTATAAACTCAAAACGTGAACTCTAGCCAAAAAACCCCAAAAAAACATGAAAAATAGTGCTAAAAATGAAAAAAGTGTGTATTTTGAAATGATGCTTTTTTAATTATTTTTCAAAATATTTTAAAAATGGCAGTAAAACTATTTTTTTGGTGCCAAAACCAATTTTCTTTTTTGCAAAATAAATACAAAAAACACACTAATGTTTTTGGTAGAAAAACATTTTTCTTTCCTAGGTATACTTTCAACATTTTTTAGTAATAACGATAAAGATAAAATAATGGTATCCGAAACAAATTAAAATTCCATTAGTTTTCATTCATGTTGTTAAACACATAATAACATGACACTAAAGATTGCTAAAATTCCAATTGTTTTTAACCATAACATTACAAAAAAAAAGGATTTTTTTCAATCATAGAATTAAAAAACTCTAAGTTTTCAAAACATTTAAACCATGACATTATGAACAAATTACATGACTAAATTAATCAAAATGTCAAAACTTGTAGATTTAATGAAACATAAATTAGATCTCTAAGTTATTGTTGCATTGTGGATATTTTAAACAATAAAACTCATCATAATTAAAACATATAATCCAACAAACATAAAAATGACTCATAACTTCATTTGACATCATATGGAAATCAAATTTTTTATTTCAAGATACGATGCAAACATCAGTTATATAAAATGTCTTAGACAATTATTCAAAATCACTCATATTTTCTTGCACACCATCAGAATTCACATCTTCAGATGACTGACTAGATGCAGATAAAGATGTTCCATATTCTTTTCTTTCATCAACCAGTGCCTCATCTGAGCCCACATGCATGCCCACCATTTCAGGTTTCAAAATTCTTCTAGATCTACAACTGGGTTCAACAGACTCCCATCTCAACACTGTTTCTCCTAGTGATAACCTCTTCAGAATATCTATCGTCTTGAAGCAAAGAGTTCCTCCCTTTGTTAAATTGAAGTCATAAACAAGTGTGTCAACATCCTCCAATTTTAAGAGGTCTGTGCAGTGACGATTTATATTTGTACCATTTTTTTTTCTCTTTCCGCCATTTTTTTTATCAACTACCATCTCTGGCTTATATACAACATTGAATGAGTGTGTATTTGTAACATACCAATGTTAGGATATTCCGACAAATAGGAAATAGTTAAGTTCAACTTGGTCTAGTATAGAGTTAGGTATAGAGTTAGGTAAAGTGTGTTTCTTTACCGTTGTACATTTTGTAACTTACAATCCGACGGTCACGATATTTAGTGATCCGACGGTTCATTCTCTCCTCGGTATTACCGACACTTGATCCGTGGCTTGACACCCGATTGGTCCATGAATTCTATTTAAAGCGCATGGAGGGTCATTTGTAGGTTAACCGTGCATGAGAGAAGCTTATGTAAATTTTCATTCTTTTATTAATAAATTGCCTGTAGTAGCCACGTTGGCGCAGGCCGTGGACTGTTTCCCTCTCTGAGGGTTTTAACCACGTCAAAATATGGGTGTATTGATCTGTGATCTGTTTGTGAGCGGTGTCCTTCTGGTGTTCTGTCTGAGGAACTTACCCTGTAAATTCCTACATGGTATCAGAGCTATTTGAGGGCCGCGTCCGTTGGTAATCCAAATCTGAAGCCGGTAGAACTGCATGCGGCTGTCGTTTCCTAGATCTACTGTTTCTGACTGCTTTCGGGCCGAGAGGACTGCTCTGTTGTGTTCGGAGCATCTGTTCCAGTGAGGAACCCCTTTCGTTTCACGCGAAAAGGTTTCCGGTAGCCCTATCTGCGTCATTTTTAAGATCTGGAGGTATACAGTCTTTATTTGCAGTTTACTGTTATTTTCTCTCTGCTTATTTCGGTTTCGGTTTATTTAGTTTTTTTTAAACCGGATCTATACCTTTCATTTCTGCGTATGCTCTTTTCCCTGCGACTCTGTGCGATCTGGGCAAATCAGAAACAGAAAGGAAGGATTTTTTCTCATGCGTATGCTCTTTCCCTGCACCTTTGTGTGATCTCGGAAAATCAGAAACATTGAGAAAAATATTTAGTTTTTTCGGCTAAAGCTAACCTTGAGCCGCAAGGTTCAATTTTTTTTTAATATTTAGTTTTTTGGGTAAAGCTAACTTCGAGCCATAAGGTTCATTTTTCTTTGCATGTCCGTGTTGGGTTTTGTGTTTTGTGTTTTGTAGGGAAAAAGAGGTTTCTCAAGGCAAGCACGCAACCCAAAGCCCCCCCCCTCTCTCTCTCTCTCTCTCTCTCAAATTTTTTGTATAGATCAATTGGTTCAAAGCTATTTTAAGAGAGTAGAGGTCTTGGGTTCAAATCTCCATTTTGTGGGGGCGTTTTTTTTCATTCTCGCACATTCGCGCACTTTGCCGGCAACTTCAACAATTTTTTTTCAAAAAAGCCATAACTTCTTCATCCGGAAGCCTTTTTCAGAGCCGTTTTTTTTAAAACAGCCTAATTTTTCGAGATCTATCCATTGGAACACTTACTTTCAGCATCTTCAGCTTCAGTTTTTTTAAAATGGAAAGTCCATGCCAAGTCATTCTTGACAGCACTAACTACTTCCAATGGGTATCCTACATGGAAGATTTACTTAGAAGTAAAGGTCTCTACAGAATAGCCACGGGCCAAGAGAAGAAACCAAAAGATGAAGACAAGGTTGCAAAATGGGAAAATAGACAAGATCAAGCACGTGGTTTGATAGGGATGTCTATTTCTCTTGATCTTAGATTTCATATTGCAGAACTTGATACTCCTCATGAAGCATTGGAACAAATCACTAAAGTTTTTGGGATTACAAATGAAATTAGAGCCCATCAACTTGAAAATGAGTTGCTTACATTGGATCCTAATAATTTTCTTGCATTGATGATTTCTTGTCCAAATTCAAGACCCTTAGATATCTCTTGGAAGGTGTTAAGGTTAAGAAAGAAGATAGTAACCTTATTTATTCCATCCTTACTAAGTTGGGACCAGCCTAATCTGTATTTGTTTCCACCTTCCATTCTACAAGGGAAGCTTTCATTTGTCAAGGAAAAGACTACAAGGCCCCTTCCTTTGACTCTTTTTGTGATTCTTTAATAAGAGAACAAGAAAATCTCTTACACCTTGGTCTTCTTAATCTTGGAAACTCTTCCAAGAAAGCGTTAGCCGCCCAGCAGCAACCAAATTTAAAGAATCCTAAGAAGTCATATCCTAAAAAGAATGGTCCTAAAGCAAACAAGGGTCCTAAGCAAACTCAGTCTCAAAATGAAAGATCATTTCAGCAAAATGATAAACCAATAAAAACAAATGGAAGCAGACTGATAGACATTGTAACTTTTGTAATCGAGATGGCCACTTAGAATCTAAATGCTTTAAGAAGATGGAAGCCTTGGAAGCCGCAATGAAGAAACATAACATCCATGTGGAGCATTCTTCTACTTCAACTTCAACTTCATCTTCAGGAATGGCACTTTCTGCATGTCGTTGTCAATCATCTCAGTCTGGTTATGCGTTAAATGTATCTTCTTCTTCTCATTCTCATGAGTGGCTCATTGATTCTGGAGCCTCTTATCACATGGCCAAAAACAAAGCCATGTTTTCTTCTTTAAATGATTGTAACACCAAAAATATATATGTTGGTGATGATAGATCTCTTAATGTTGTAGGGACTGGAACTGTTCATCTAGACAATGGTCAGTTTAATGATGTATTATGTGTTCCAACCTTATCCAGCAACCTTCTATCTGTATATCAGATAACTCATTCAGGTGAAGGTAAAATTGTTGAATTTTCACCTCATGATGTTGTAATCAAGGATCTAAGAGATCCTAAACAGATTCTAGCTACTGGTATTGCTGATGATTCCACAAGGTTGTATAAGTTCACAACTTTGGGTCATCAAATCTTCCCTCGGTATTTGTTGCTCATAATGATGAAGTGAGCAAACTTTGGCATGAGCGATTTGGTCACTTAAACTATCGCTCCCTTCAGCATCTATGTAAAGAAAATATGGTGACAGGTCTTCCTATGGTATCTTGCAGAGATGGTGTTTGTTCCGGATGTGTACTCGGAAAACATCATCGGGACAGTTTTGAAAAACGTGCCTCTTGGCACGCCTCAGCCCCTTTACAGCTTGTGCACAGTGACTTATGTGGTCCACTTCCTGTTGCTTCATTCTCTGGCTGCAAGTATTTCTTAACTTTCATTGATGATTTCTCCAGACGCACTTGGGTATACTTCTTAAAACTCAAGAGCGAAGTATTTAACACATTTTTGGCCTTCAAAGCCTTTGTTGAAAAACAATCTGGACATCAAATTCTTAAGCTAAGAACTGATAATGGTGGAGAATATTTTAAAAAAACATTCATCAACTTTTGCACCGAAAATGGAATTCAAATGCAACATACTGTTCCATACACTCCACAACAAAATGGTGTAGCTGAAAGGAAAAATCGCACCTTAAAGGAAATGGCTAATTGTATGCTGCAATCTAAAGGACTCAGTCTTAGTTTTTGGGCCGAAGCAATTAATTGTGCAAATTATATAATAAATCGCACTCCTACTAAGGTTCTAAAGAATATCACTCCAGAAAAAGCTTGGAGTTCCATTAAACCAGATGTAAGTCACTTTCGTATTTTTGGAAGTGAAGCATGGGCCCATATTCCAGATGAAAAGCATAAAGCTTTAGAACCTAAGAGTGAGAAATGTACTTTTGTTGGATATTCTGAAGATGTAAAAGGTTATAGACTTATTCCATTTAAGTCCAAAAATGTTATCATTAGAAGAGATGTAAAATTTGATGAAAATAAATCGGCCTGCGAGCCTAGTCCGGCGGATGTGCCACCTCTTCCTATCTCTTCTACTTTTGAAAACATTTCTTCTTCAGATGATGAAAGTGAGGATGATAATCCTCCACCACCTTCTTAGGATCCTCAACTTCCAAGATGGGTCCGTGCTACTCGGGATGCAGCAGGTGATCTTGCCGGTGATCCTACAGATCAGCGACGTACACGTTCTCAGTTTGAAAGAGCCTCTTCTTTACTGGCTCAAGCTCAGTAAATCATGATCCTGACACTTTTGCAGAAGCTTCAGGCCATCCACATTGGGAAGCAGCTATGAATGAAGAATATCATTCATTGTTGGCAAATGATACATGGGATCTTGTTCCTCTACCAAAGGGACGTAAACTTGTTAGATGTAAATGGGTTTACAGAACCAAGTATGGACCAGATGGGAAAGTTGATAAACATAAAGCTCGTCTTTTTGCTAAGGGATTTTCATAGGTTGAAGGCATTGACTACACTGAAACCTTCTCCCCTGTTGCCAAAATGAACTCTATCCGCCTTGTTCTTTCCTTTGCTGCCTCTTTAAAATGGGAAGTCCATCAGATGGATGTTAAATCTGCCTTCTTGCATGGGGACTTGCATGAAGAAATCTATATGGAACAACCCATTGGCTTCATCCAAACAGACTCCAGCCTTGTATGTCGACTTAAGAAATCTCTTTATGGTCTCAAGCAAGCTCCTCGGGCTTGGTATGCCAAAATGGATAGCTTTCTTTTAGAATCTGGCTTTTCTAGGTGTTATTCTGACAATACTGTCTACACCAAGAAAGTGGGCAACTCTCTTATCATCCTTGTTCTTTATGTTGATGATCTTATTCTTACTGGTAGTGATCCCAACCTTATAAACCATGTGAAGTCCAGCCTTAAAAAGAAATTTGAAATGACAGACTTAGGACACTTACACTATTTTCTCGGTCTTCAAGTCTTGCAATCCAAGGGGGGTATTTCCCTTTCCCAGTCCAAGTATGCTTGTGATATTCTTCGTCATTTTCACATGGAAGATTGTAAGCCAGCTCCTTCTCCCTTTCAGTCTGGAGTCAAACTTTCAGTCTCTTGTACTTCTCCTGAAATTGATGCTACCTTATACCGTCAACTTGTAGGAAAACTCTTGTATTTAACCCATACTCGTCCTGACCTTTCCTTTGTTGTTGGCCTTGTTGCTCGTTTTATGCAAAACCTCCGTGAAAGTCATTGGAAAGTAGCTAAAAGAATACTTCGTTATGTTCGAGGTACAGTACAGTTTGGGATTCATTACAGTGCCAAAGCAGCTCCTCTATTAGTTGGTTTCACTGATTCTGATTGGGCTGGTGACCCTGATGATCGGAAGTCTACTGCCGGTTATGTCTTCACTCTTCGTTCAGGACCTATTACATGGGCTTGTAAGAAACAGGTTACCATTTCTCTTTCATCAGCAGAAGCAGAGTATCATGGTGCCGTGGAAGCTAGTAAGGAAGCCTTGTGGCTTCGTCAGATCCTATCAGAATTTGGCTTTGAGCAGCAGCATCCGACTACACTTTGGTGTGATAATCAAAGTGCCATTCAGCTTTTCAAAGATCCAGTTCAGCATCAGCGCAGCAAACACATTGAACTTCACATGCACTTCATCAGAAAGCTCATTCATGACCATGTTCTTGAAGTGCAATATTGTTCAACAGATGATCAGGTTGCAGACATCTTCACAAAGGCTCTAACAGAGGCGAAGTTCACTAAACTTCGATATATGCTTGGAGTTCAGGAAGTTGTCACTAAGGGGGGATAGGCTCTAGTGCCTCCTTCCTTCTCCTATTGTGTCATATTTGTAAATCCTTCAATCCTATCCCAAGTTGTTCTTAAGGGGGGATGT
>APFE030477661.1:68758-95243 GCA_000404065.3 Pinus taeda
AAGTGTGTTTCTTTACCGTTGTACATTTTGTAACTTACAATCCGACGGTTCATTCTCTCCTCGGTATTCCCGACACTTGATCCGTGGCTTGACACCTGATTGGTCCATGAATTCTATTTAAAGCGCATGGAGGGTCATTTGTAGGTTAACCGTGCATGAGAGAAGCTTATGTAAATTTTCATTCTTTTATTAATAAATTGCCTGTAGTAGCCACGTTGGCGCAGGCCGTGGACTGTTTCCCTCTCTGAGGGTTTTAACCACGTCAAAATACTGGTGTATTGATCTGTGATCTGTTTGTGAGCGGTGTCCTTCTGGTGTTCTGTCTGAGGAACTTACCCTGTATATTCCTACAACCAATGTACTTCAACACCTGTAACATCTTCATTTTATATTATGAACTTTATAACCTTAACAACCCAGAATGGATAGCCATTGGCATCTCCATCTTCTAACACTACGATCATGTAACCCTCCTTAATATCCTATACTGAACCACTGTAAAGGTCTTCCATGGCTTCACGTTGTGCATGAGATCTTTTGGAATCAATATACATTTCTCTTTCCTCTACTTGTGAATAGTTAATAATACCTTGAGATTGTTGTTGTTCAACAATGTTTCTTTCCTCATGTTCATTTGACACATTTTTTGGCCAAATAAATGGAGTTTTCAAAGGTATATCTTCATTTGTTGTTCTTGAAATGATATCACTTTGATTATTGAAAAAAGACTCCCGCCAAACTAAATCAGCAATATCAAAACACTCATATGTATATCTAATACATTGTTTAATTTCTTCCAGGTAATCATAATAATTTATATCTCTATTATGCCTGCATGCATTATGAACTTCAGCAACTGATTGTAATACCAATATATTTGATGCAAATATTGGATGATTTGGAATGAACTTCAAAACTGTCAAACCTGTTGACGATGCCCATCCTATAGTAGTTGAATACTTCTTGCCCCATATTAGTGTTTTCCCATCATTTTTTTTAATACGAAATTGATGTTGGAAGCTAATGTCATTAAGTTTTTCAATGCATTTCTCCTCACCATATGATCCCATAAAAAACTTTCGCATGTCAACAATTTCTTCCAACACATCAAAAATAGGCTCTAGCATGTATGATTTCTTAATACATTCAATTAATGATGGAAAGCTCCTAACATCCTTCCTCCTCAATGTGACTGAAAAATAATTGAACATCTGATCAATATGGTCATGAGTGTGCCCAACAAGAAGAAAACCAACCTTTACTTTCTGAAAAATTCTCAATTCAACAAGCATGTTTAGATATCCAAAAACAATCTGATTTTTGTTTTCACGACAAGTGTTGTCTAATTGTAGATACAAAACTTCAGGAAAATTATTAGACCAATGAGAAAGCACATCATGAATTATGGTTATTGTCATATTTGCATCATTATGAATATTTGGAGCTGTGAAGCATACCCTTGGCAACATTTTCCCATTGAAGACCCTACAACCGACCAAATGATACTGAATAAAATTTTCCTCTTGTAAATTTTTGGGTGTACAAACAAAATGTGGTAGAAGCTTTTTCTTCTGGTCCATACCATCAATTATCAAACCCAAATATTTATTTGGATTATAACATTTCTTTCGATGCTTGTACAACTTTTTCCTTTCACTTGTTTGTTGTTTGCGATGCTCTTGAAGTGCTTTGACAATGGAATCTACACATCATAAAAGAAAGTAATTAATAAATACATTTTCATAGTTGATAACTATACAATTTTAAAAATTAAGGTTATGAATTTTTACCTCTTTCTTCCACTTCAAATTTATCCCCTTTTTATTTAAGAGAAGCACATGTATTCCAAACCCCCATCCTTGTCTTCTTAGGAATACATACATTGTTGAATTCTTTCTTCCATGTATTCACAAAATATTGATATGTAATAAATCGACATTTCCTTCAACACCTTCTGCATATTCTTTGTATAAGTTGTAGATTTCTCGTTTTGAGAAATTATCTATAATATGTATTGTCTCTCTATTTGGAATACACTCTCCATGCTTTGAAAAGAAGTCTTTCATCCATGACATTGCAGTATTTGATAATGGCCCAAATTGTCATTTATGACGTACTTTTGAATAAAATGTGAGATCATTTTTCAATTTTTCTTAGATTCTTGATAGATGAAAATTACCCATTGAATAAAACATTTTGAAAACCTTTCTGCAGATAAATAAATACCCAATATGATAATCATAACTCGACAATGTAGATTGCATGCACCCCACTAAATATGAATTTTGCATGCTTTTATTCATTGACAAATATCTCTTCCTTTTCTCCAATGCAAAATTGAAACCCATATGTTTCAAGCAATCTTTTTGAAAACATTCCCTTGAAATGAGAGAACTGATCAAACTTCTTCTCATGGGATATTCTTCTCCACCCCTTGTATAATTAGAACATCTTGGATTGATATGAAAATGTTTGCTCCTACTCCTTGATACAATATTTGTTGGCAACGTCTCCATCATTGAATCATCATCTGTATAAGCATTTTCATCGTCATTAGGAGGAATATTATCCTCACTATGATCATTCGTGCTTTTTAAATACTAACTTGGAGGATATTCTTCATCTTGCCCTTCTTTAGTGCTACCCTCATGGTCCTTAGAATTATGACTAAATGGAAAATTTGACTCGATGTTTATTGGATATTCTTCATCATGTGCATTGTCAGTGTTTCTCTCATAGTCCATAGGATTAGGACTATGTGGAAAATGTGACTCTTTACTTACTGGAAATTCTTCATCCTGCCCCTCACCACTACTTCTCTCATAGTCCTTAGAGTTAGGACTAAGTGCTTCATCTTGCCCTTCTTTCCTACTGCTCTCATAGTCCTTAGGATTTATACTAGGTGGAAAAAGTGACTCTCTATTTACTAGAATTTCATCATCTTGCCTTTCGTCACTACTGCTCTCATAGTCCTTAGGATTAGGACTAAGTGGAAAATGTGACTCTTGATTTATTGGAAATTCTTCATCCTGGCTTTCATCACTATTGCTCTCATAGTCCATAGGATTAGGACTAAGTGGAAACTGTGATTCTCAATGTATTGGAAATTATTCATCCTGGTCTTCATCACTGCTGCTCTCATAGTCCATAGGATTAGGACTAAGTGGAAATTGTGACTCTCGATTTATTGGAAATTCTTCATCTTAGGTTTCATCACTGCTGCTCTCATATTCCATAGGATTAGGACTAAGTGGAAACTGTGATTCTCGATTTATTGGAAATTCTTCATCCTAACCTTCATCACTGCTGCTCTCATATTCCATAGGATTAGGACTAAGTGGAAACCGTGACTCTCTATTTATTTGAAATTATTCATCATGTTCTTCATCACTGTTGCTCTCATAGTCCATAGGATTAGGACTAAGTGGAAACCGCGACTATTTATTTATTTGAAATTCTTCATCATGCTCTTCATCATTGTTGTTCTCATAGTCCATACGATTAGGATTAAGTGGAAACCATGAATCTTTATTTATTTGAAATTCTTCATCCTGCCCTTCATGAGTGATTATCTCATAGTCCTTAGGATTAGGACTAAGTGGAAGATTTGACTCTCTATTCATAGTGAAATAATTTCTGTTATATTCATCTATATGAATAAAGTTGTTACGCGACGAAGATGCTGATGCTTCACAAAGTGAAACTTCACTACCAGAAGAATCCATGCCTTTCAAATAGAAGAGGTTGAATGATACAAATGCACTCTCTCCTAATGATATATATATCTTAAAAAATGAAAATTTCGCTCCAAATTTTCCCTCTAAATTTTTTCGCCGAAAATTTTCCCTCCAAAAATTTTGTTTCATATATTTCCCTCCAAATTTTTCTTCTACAATTTATTGAAAAATTTTAACTAAAATTTTCTCATGAAATTAATCTTTTAAACTAAATCTTTCAATTAAAATTTAAACTAAATCTTTTACCTAAATTAATCTTTTACTTAAACTAAATAGCATTTACTAGACAATTGAATATTTTTTAAATTTTTTATTATATCTTGTATCACACATTTAAAATAAATAACTATATCGCCATAACATGATTTATATGTTATGTTTTCTATAATAAAAAAATTAATACCACATTCACCATGTGGTAAAAAAATTATGTAATTTTCGCTATATCATAAATTACTATATCGAAATAACACGATTTATATGTTAAGTTAAAAAAAAAAAAATTAATACCACATTCACCACTTGGTAAAACAATTCCGTAATTTCCGCTATATCATAAATTTCATTATCACTATTCCTCACATCAAATCAAGGCTTTTCGAGGTTCATTAAAAGACTTGGAGCAATTTTGTGGAGCAATGACATTGTTATCGACAAACCCATTCAACGGAATATTATTGCATTTGAAAGGTTAGTTTCCCTTTTGCTTAGTGAACGTCTTAAACTCCCATAGGTTTACTAGTAGTTATGTTTTAGTTGGGTTGTTATCTTCGTGTAAAATACCAGACAAAAAGCACATTCTAGTAAAATCATATTTAACTTTTAATTAATGACATTTAGATTTCTTTTAGAAATTAAAAAATTGACATGAGCCAAGCTTACTCGACAACCCCTTAGCAGACAGGAGGTCACTATGTCAGGAGTGAGTGTGGTGGTCCCAGTCATGGGCTTCTCGATTATGGACGTGCCTTCCCGAGACAAAGCGACCCCTTTGTAGGCTAGGGGGCCGATTCTCGGAATCGGCCCCTGGTCTACCAGGGGGTCGCTTTACGCCGGGCGAGCATGCCCACGGCCATACGCGCCCTACCTTTGGGCGGGCAACCCAGTTGTGGGAATGCTCAATTGGCCCCTGGCCTACTAGGGGGTCGCTTTATGCCAGGCGGGCATGCCTGTGGGCGGGCGACCCGATCGTGAGCATGCTCGCCCGTGGCACGATGGTGTGTAGCATGCCACCATGCCACAGGGGGCACACCCATGGCCGGGCACGCCATGCCATAGGGCCCAACCCACCTAGGGGTAAGGGCCAATTCTTAGAATTAGCCTCATCCTTGGGCGGGCTGGGCTGTAGGGGTGGGTGCCACCAGTGGGTGCCCGCCCTGGGTAAAACACAAAATGACCCCCTGGTAGGCCAAAGGGCCTTTTGCCCCGGGTGGGCATGCCCACGGCCAGGCGTGCTTGCCCACATGCATAGGCAGGACACGACACTAAGGCACAACGATCCCCTAGCAAGCAGGGGGCTGATTCTAAGAATCGACCCCTTGACATGTAGGGGGGCGATTCTGAGCTAAGGGACCAGGGAAAAATGAAAAAATAAATAGTTGTTTTTTTTTTCTTCTAACAAATGGATTTTTTTTTCTCTGTATGAACCTAACATCCAACTTGTAATGGGGGTCAATGTGCATGTTTCTTGTCTTTTTTCGTTTTTAGATTTTGTTTTGTTTTGTTTGTTTACTTTGGTTTTTTGTAATTTACTTATTTATATATATGTGTATATTTTTTGCAGGAAAATGGCATTAAGGAAGATTTATGTGAATCTTTCTGGACCAAATATTGTTAAAATTTGAGGTGGATCCTAAAAAAATACTGCTAAACGAACCAAACTTGAGATAAGAAGTTAATTTCTTACTAGAAGAAATCACAAGAAGTAAAACATATAGAACAAATATGGTTTGTGAAAGATAGAGAAGTCGAACAACATCTGCAGATATCTATATGTTGATATCCCTAACGATAGTGGAAGTTATGAGGTGAAGGGAAAAGTACTAGACATGTGTTTGATACCGAATACTGAAGTTGTTTGTGTACTTACAAAATTGTCCATGTCACATGAAAAGATTAGATATTAGTTTGTATTTTCAATGCATGACATGACAGATGAATCTACAAAGATGTGTAAACAAATCATAAATGAGATTGCGCAAGATATCGTAAGTATTGTTATTTATATATATGTGTTTTGCGTTATTGTAACTGTATCAATATATCTTTGATAACTTAGTTTTTATTGACATATGATATTTTGTTTGACATAGTTTTATTGAAAATATTTCAATTATGTTGGGAGGCATTTATTTTATAGAGCAAGATATTATAAATGTTGTTAGTAGTTTCTACTCAAGGTCAGAAGAAGATATGACAAACAAGCAAAAAAAAAGAAAGTAATTCATGATGCTACAAAACTACATCCAAGGGATCAACAAAGAATGCCTATAGTGGATAAATTTATCAAAGGTAGACATGTTACTTTTGAAGAGGAGGAGGTTGAAACTGAAGTTGAAGAATATGTTTCCATTACTGAGGATGAGATTAGAATTGATGTTAGAAAGGAGAAGAGCCATAAAAGACCAAAAGAAAAAATGCCGAAGAATGTTTTTTGTTCTAGTTGATGATGAAGATGTTACTTATCTAGAAGAAAAGAGGAGGAAGAAAATAAAATTTGATCATTCTCAAATAGTCAAGGCTAACAATGAATATCCTAGTGAAAATTCAAAAGAAAGCAGGGAAATCATTACACCATGAGCTAATTTAGAGGATGACATTATTAAAACAAAACAAAATGCCATTCAACATCACTTGAAAAAGACAAACTTAATTGAGGGTGGTCATACATTTCAGCTTAATGTCAGACAAATGTATAAGCCAAGTGAAGGACAATTTAAATATCAAATTAGAAAGCCACACCACTTGCATGTTCACAACTTGAAGACATTGATGAGGTACAATCCATATGCTCATGTGGTTGATTATGTTCTTCTTGTTGATCCAATTCAAGTTTCCAACAAAGAAGCATTTGATAAGTTAAAATGTTTTGAATACAATTATTATGTGCTTGGGGGGAACTATTATGTAGAAGCTCAAAGGAAATTGATGGAGGAATATCCCAATAACCCACGTTTAGAAACAATGAAATGTATCATCTATGTTGGTTTATCAGATACACAAGCAAGTTTATTGCCATGGGATCATAATATAGATAATGAGTATAAGATGCCTATGACTTTCATCCAAAGGGTTAGATTTATTCATAATAAATTTGAAGAAAAATGTGGTGGGGATAAGATAAATGTTAATCTAGAATTTCAGAAGGAATATTGTATGGATATAGGCTATCAAATTGAGGAAAAATTTAATTCAGAAGGTGGCAAAGTACATTCTAATATATTTAGAAGTATTGATAACATTTTCTAGTTGGCATTTATAACTGGAGATATATGGAAATTGATTAATGAGATTTTTAGCATGTGGGAGAACATTGGCATTAAAAACTAGAAGGTCAAAAAGTCTAAACCATTGACATGTAGTAGCAGTAAATCATGTCCTGAAATGAAGCAGCTTCTAGAAGATATGACTATCACACATTGGAGAGCATTGCAAGGAGTGAAGGATGAAAAACTTGTCAAAACAATATTATCTCATGTGAATTCAGGGGAATTATCATTGGACGAAATGTGTGAGGAATTTCAAAAGTAAGTTTGTTGAGTTATTTTACTTATTTCTATATTATAATTTTATTTTAAATATAACATATTGTTGTTGTTGGTATTTATTATACATATCATTATATTAACTTTTTTTACTTTAATGTATTCAGTCACAAGGTTTACATGAAAATACAAGAACAAATGGTTAAATTATCTAATGAAGATAGTTGGGATGATGTTGTACGCAACTACCTAGATTCAAGTTCCACATCAACACTAAAAGTTTTTTATCTTGCATTTAAAAATTTATGTTGATTTATACATTCATTTTTATTAATTTGTATACTATTTTTATTTTATAACTTATACATATATTTGTTTATTTTATTAAAGATAAAGAAGGATGCAAATGGAGCACCATATAGTTTTAGAAGCTTTATTGAAAACATTAAGATCGATAGATTGAGAAAGAAACGTCTTAGTAATGTTGAACTTGATCCAACTCTTACTCATTTAATTTGGAATGGGCTTGATACTATTCAATATCAAATAATACAAGGTGATTGTGAAGACATTGTTAAACTCATACCTAAAAGGGATTATTCCCTAGTTATTGTAGATATTACCCATGGTTTCAATATCCCAAACATTGCCTATGATAGTGACCCTTATACTTATCAAGCTCTTAGTAAAGTGGTTGTGGGATTTGTAGAAGTCACATCATCACCATTATGGAGATTTGTGACATTTCATTCAGACACACAATTGGCAATGTTATTGGCAAGCTTCAAGGGGAAAGCAAACTCAAGGATGCAACTTACATGGTAAGACGTTGAAATTGTATGTCAGATTAATGTTAAAAAAATCATTTATGTACAAGTTAATTGAACTTTTACTATTTCATGTTACAAGAAAAAGTCAAATATTATTAGCCGTGAAGATCAGCTAATTATAAATGATTGTGACTTCATCCGTGTTGAAAGTTGGACAAAAGATGATAGTTATAAGTCTATGCTTCTTAATCGAGTAGATGGAAAGTCATAGTCAAGTACTGGTTTATGATGTTGTTGTAAAAAAACCAACATATGAAGATAAAGAAACAAAAGGAGAGATAGTTAACATTTATCAAAAACCATAGTCATTGATTAACTATCTTATAAACTTATGTTGAAATGAAGGAGATTGGGTTATGGATTTATTTTCGGGCTTATGTAAGTTTTATTATATAAAATTGAATTTCAATATCTTCTTGATTAATTTATATGTGATTTTACTAACTTACTTCATTATTTATTTTGTGCTTGATAATTAGGTACAACACTCACATGTTGCCTACAAAAAGGAAGAAATTGCATTTTCATTGAAAAAGACCGAGTACAATGCAAATTTATTCAGCAAAGAATTAATGCCCTTCAATTTATTCCAGATGCAATGAAAGAAATTGGGTTGTGGAAAGGGGATTGTAATGAATCATGTGTGGCAAAAAAGGCAAAAGAAACTCAACCACCATTAGATGGAATGATTGGAAAGACATACATTGGGAGATTCACAGACATCAAAGATTCATTAGAAGAGGAAAATGAGCAAACTAAAGTAGAAAATATTGTGGAAGAAGACAATGATTAAACTCTAGAAGGTGAAGAGTTTGGAATACGTGATATTATTGATTAAATTTAAGTTATGCTTGGAAATCAAGCTCATTTTTTGTAACTATTAATTAGTTATACTCGTAATGTTTTGACTTTGACATTTTATGAGAAGAATAAGTATTTAGTTAATGTTGTTATATGTTCAATATTTGTATTATGTGATTTTCACTTGAATTTTTATGCGAATCATTATTTTTTGAAAAAAACTGTGATTATTATCATTTTTTGACATGAAATTCATAAAAAAACTATTATTTAACCATTTTTAGTTAATTTTTTCCTATAAAAATTGTGATTTTGACTTGTCATTTCTAGCAAAAAATTTATCAAAATGTGTATTTTTTTGTTATATTTATGTTCACAATGTTTATTTTTATGTCATATGTTAAAAATTATTATTTTTTTAGAGACAATTATTTTATGTGCATTGAAAAATTGATTAACGATATAAATATATAGAATATCGAAACTTTAAAATATCGACTTTTTTCTTTAACTATGCAAAAAAATAAAGACCTCACTACAAAAAAAAAAAAAAAAATTAAAAGAAAAACAAGAAAATGAAGAAGACAAGACTACTTCAAAAATTGTTAAATTTAGAAAATAATTATTCACATTTAATACATTAGAAAATTTAAAGTAAAAAAATAAGACTTTCAAAAAAAGAGCTTTGATGCAGAACCAACACTTTTTAAAATCAACGTGCAAATCACTAACATTCTAAAAAATAATGCACATAAAAAAATTTGAAGTATTAGAAACTATGATATATATATTTTGCATCAACACTTTTCAAAATCAGTTGATTTTTTTCTACCTCAAAAAAATGGGTAATCGTATCAGTTATCGTTTCAAATTTTATGTTGTTTCTATGAATTTGTCATCCTCTCCTTTGTACAACCATATTTCCTCCCAATTCCAATACCTAATGGCTTGGCGCTATATCTTCTTACTTTTCTTGGATTGCACTTGAATTTGTTCATGCAACAAATTCACTTACCCACAAACATAACTGTTAGGGTACTAGAAATTCACATTAGATGCAACCTCTTGGTGATTTGCATGCTCTATATGCAACACTAATTTGTTTTGTGTATACATTTGTAGTTTTTATATGAAATACTAAAATATGCCTAAAGCATTGAAACCTAGTTATGGGTGGTGCATGATTACACTAAACCAAGAATGCCCCTACATTAAACCATAATGACCAAATTTAGATGAATTAGGCTAATTAATATGATAATTTAAAACTTTGATTCATCAAACAAAATATTTAGTGTACTTGTATTCTCTCAATTCATCTAAGGCATCAATGTTGTTATATTTGTCAAATTGCAAGCACACAAACATGGATAATATAATGATTTTTTTGTTGTGTGATAGGTAGTTTCCTTTTGTGTGCCCTTTGTTACTCCAATTCCAACATAGGAAAAAGAAACCATGGCAACTTGCTTATAAGCTTGTCCTCTTTGGCTAAAATGTAAAGCACAGGGAGTGAGGGGCGTGATGAATTGTGGGTGTATGGTTTAGTTTTGAGAAAGGGAACGAGTTTTGACAAGTCATTTTTTTTTGCATTATTTGAATCTGAGTGCTTTAGTTCTGCCAAAGATCCACTAATCACATTAAATATGATAAATGAAAGAAGAGTAATTTATTGATCCATGACCATTCAACTTTGGGATGTAATCATGATGAGATAAAGAATAAGATGTAAGTGAAATCTTACGTGATTCAATATTTAGATGTATTCAAGAAGATATTATGAACAAGACGTAAGTGAAAGCAAGGGAGAAAGTAACGACAAGAGAGGATAGGAAATAATTGTAAGGGTGCTTCTTGGATCGACATTAATGTTGGTATTTTGACAAATTATACTAGTGAATTTTGAATTATATTGGCAATTGTTTTTTTGAGTCAAAATTTTTTCATTCAATTTTATTTTTAATTGTATTTAATGAAAATTCAAACTTGGTAACCATGCATTAAACCCCTTAGTATTTAGAATGTGAGAATCTTGCTCATAGGTTAGATGTCAAGATATTTGTAGTTCACTTATGAAGTTGATCAAAATCTACCTCTGAAATCCCTATGGAACCTTTAAGGCTCTCCCTCTTCTAGTCAATTAAGTAATCATTGTACTCGAATTTTTTGAGGTTGATTCTTCAAACACTATTATGATTTCAACTCTCTTTTATTTTGGAATATGAACTTTCTAATTTATAACTTGTTTTGCATCAACAAGATTTCCTATGACCTCATGGTATTTGTGCAAATCTACTACATTGAATAGATTCAATGAGATATCCAATCCCTTCAGAAACTCCAATTTGTATACATTATTATAAATCACTCTCAGGGATTTGCAGGACTTGATCTTTTGAAACTTCAACTTGTTATACGTTTCTATTGGGAACATATCCTTCCTCAAGTGCACTGACACCAACTCTTCAACTTTCTTGTCCATTCTCTTGTCTCAAAGCCCTCCTTATACTAATGGTTGCTTTGTTTCCACAAATACTTCACTTGTTCATGCACTTCTTTCATATGCTTGGAAAATAATTCCATGTCCGAACTCTTCAAAACTTCGTTAAGAAGAATCACCAAATTTATTAACCTCATTGGTGGTCTCCCATAGACTATTTTCATTGGTGTCATTCTCATAGAATTGTTCATTGGATTAGTAGACACAAATTTAGCTTGTTTCAAGTTCATATCCAATTATAAAACCCCAAAGATGACCCCTTATATGTATTCAAAAGTCAAGTACTATTAGGTTGGTGAGTTAGGTTGTGTTGGGACGTGCATACCCATGTATGTTTAAATATTTATTTATTTGGAGGCATGCGCGCCTATGGATATATGTTCTAATGCCAACACACATAATGTGTAATATGTAGTCACATATATGAAAATAAAATACATCATGGCTACATGACACCTAACAAAAAGAGTATGGGGGCTTGAAATCCACAAGAGAGAAAGGTGAAAGGGTAGAACTATGATATGGTTCTTAAGCCTAGGAAATGACTAAACGATCATAAAATCACTTTATCAATGAAGCCATAGCCTTGAAGGATATGCTATCATAATTCCAAAGTATAAGGAGTGTGTCTATCATGTGCCACTTGGAAGAAATGACACATGCACATCTAAGTCAAGTTTCAAGTATGTTGGGGAGAGTTTTGCACAAAGAGGGTGTCGTTTTTGCCTAAATATTCTGATACCTTCTAGGTGGTAACTCTATCCATACCATTTGACCTTCCTACATATGCATATATTATTATCATATCCCTTGTTTAGATATAGGTTCCTGGTTGGATATGATGGGATTATTGGAGTTGTGAGTGCTGGGTGTGGTTTTTTTACCTATTTTATGTACATTCTTTCCCTGGTTTTGATCCTTCTATCCTCCAGGCCTATGACTTTACATGATTAATTCCCCTGTTTTCTCACCTTTATAACCCATTCTACTGTCATGTCACTTTGTCGTATTTTACTGAATAATACGATGCTTTGTTCCTTTTGTGGCTAACTGGGAGAGTATTGAAGAAGTATTTTGGGAAGCTCTTCTTCTTTTCAGATGTTGCTCGTGAGAACAAAGCTATGGAGTAGACATGCCACATGGATTAACTACAAAAAAGGGCAGAACAGTTTGTTGTTACACCTTGGATGCTGTCATAGGTCACTGTTACACATTGAATGCTATTACAATCTACTGTTACACATTGGATGCTGTTACAGGGTGTTGTTACACTATGCGCTAATACAAGAGTCCGTTGTTACACCAAAGGTGTTGTCGCCAGTGATGTCGTAACATCTCGAACCACTATTCACTCACAGGATGATGTTGCACCGAAGATGGAAACTGTGGGTAGTATTCCACATAACAGCTGTCGGCAGTAGGAATTGTTTATTTTGGAAGCAACAGACCCAAGCAGTTGCAATCCTAACTAATGTATATTTGTATCTAGAAATAGGTTGTAACTACTTTTATTTTTGATCAACATGAGAATCGTGATATTCTCATGACCGATCTGTTTCTAATTTTGAGTATGTAATAACTATAAAGGAACTCGGTTTTTCATGTATAAGGACACGACATATAGAAAATTACTATTACTCTGCTTCTGTAACTCTAAATTTATCTTTAATATTAATCAACACGGTGATGTTGTTACTGCTCTTCAGCTAATTCATTAATTACTTTTGTGTTATTCCTGCGCCTTGCTGAGGAGGAAGGGCCCTCCTCTTTGGAAGGGACTGCAGTGATAGAGGTAGTGTACATTATATTTTATCTAATTGATTTATGGTTTCTCGTTATTGATGTACAAGTTGTGGGTTACATTCCCTGCTGTTCAATTTACATTATGCTATTACACTGTGTTAATCAACGGAATGGTAGTAACTAGTTGGAGTAGATATTAGTTCCTGTGTGGCATGCCTTTACTTTGATAATTGCGAAGTGTGATTAATTCTGTAGAGTGTTTTTTTATGTTTACATGAATGGGTTGATTCAACAATTTGGTTCAACGACATCATTTACTATTTTCTTCATTTTCTCATTCTTGGTTGTAGTGTATCGACAAAAATAGTGTGAACTCCATTGAAAAAACAAGACCTACCCTAGGTTGCCAATTAAATGTTGCAGTCTCGGTCAATTAGGATTGATTAAAACAACACTACATTTTGGCGTCATTGTCAGGAATGGCAGTTGATGATACAATCAGCCAAGTTGTTTGTTTGATGTAGAGTGTTCCTAGTCCACAATCATTGGGCGGTAAGACGAGAGGTAAGAACCTGCGCATTTCTCTAACATACCTGGGTGGCTCACCATTGTGATCCCTTCAGTTGCTGTGCGGTAAGACGAGAGGTAAGAACCTGCGCATCTCTCTAACATACCTAGGCGGGCTCACCACTGTCAAAGACTAAGACAATTAGGGTGTGAATTAATACACAATGGGTCCATGTGTGCAATTGTAGGAATTATAGAGATACCAAAACTACCCCCACTCTAATTAGTCACAGGAAAAATGGGTTGTAAAAAGGAAATGAAGAGTGTAGACTTGGGAAGGAAAACATTTATCCAGGAACTAATCTCGAAGGTAGAAAAGGAACAGTCCAAATCTCAAAGGGATGCAAGGAAAATATGGCCGCAGAAAGTTGTTACTCCCATAGCAAAAGAAGAAACCTCTGATTCCTCTATCTTGGGACCATATCATTCTAAAGTTAGCACCCATAGCCCCAAGACCAAGAATCCGATTCAGGGGCAGGAAGGGGAAGCTAGCAGCTAGAACTTGAGGATCGTGAGGTAAGGGGAAACTGAGAAGGAACATTAAACACCTGAGACGGAATAACACTTGTTTGTTTATCAATACCCAGATACAAGAAGTGCGGTGAAACAACCGACCCCAAGGACATCTGAGCCACTAATCACACCTATGAGACCATCACAAGAACAGTTTGAAGGACGTCTGGTACAACAAGGGTTAGAACGATTAGTCATTGGGGACAACAATGAAAACAATGCTAAAACATATGCTACTATCACCACCTTTGAGTTCCCGATCGGGGGTATTAGAGGTGAAGCTCCTTTGAAAAATATTCCTCTATCATCCTTACCATCCTTCCAGGGGATGACCATGGAGGATTGAGACACCTTTCTATTTGAGTTCGATGTCTTATGCAGAAGTTATGATTATACCTTAGATGCATAGAAATTAAAATTATTTCCTGCTACTTTAAAAGGGGAAACCTTGAGATGGTTCATGGGATTGGGCTCCGCTTCTATTTGAACATGGAATGACATGAAGGAGACATTCCTATCAAAGTACCAAGACTATTGTAGAACCAGGGACTTAAGGGAGGAGATATTTAGAATGGCACAGAAGGAGGATGAAAGCCTGGAAGATTATGTGGAGAGTTTCCACTATAATTTGCAGAGGTCTAAACATAGCGATTTAGGCCAGGAAATCTTGAAGACTATATTTATCAGAGGAATGAGGGATGATTGCCTTGATACCCTGAACCTATTAGGGAAGGGGGATATATCGCAAGAACCATTCACTGAAATTTTATAGCTCTGTCTAAGATGCTCTAAAGGATCGTCTAAGGGGAGAAGCACAGTCCGAGATGCCTCTACTTAGATACAAAAATCTACAGGAGGGGGATTAACCAGAGCAGAAGTTGGGAATTTGTTTGAAAATTTCAAGACCGATATCCTCAGTACTCTCTCTATCTAGATAGCAAAATGCAGATCAAGAAGACACAAGCAGAAGCTGACACACCTCTGGTTGTGTTCTGTTTGAATTGCTGGAAGAAACATCCTTTGAGGGAATGTGAATTGAAAAACATCAACTTGTGTAATATTTACGAGCTAGAAAATTCGACAGGGCAATGTTTAGAGCTGCCTAGAATGAAGGCAGTACTTAGAGAGTCATGCGAGGAAGTGCAGTCCTCTTATTTCATTTCACCAAGGAGACCATGGCAACCACGACCTCTAGGTATGTGTCAAGATTTTTCCTCTTTCAATTCATGGAACAATGCATATAATGCTCAACAATATCCATGGCAATATCTTGCTCCTCCTTTAGAGTAAATTTTCAACATTTTTTTAAAATGGAAGTTAAACCTTTTTTTTTTTTTGAAAAATGGACGAAAAAACACCCTCAAAACAATAAGTGTTGATGCTGGAATAAAAAAAAATCGGGTTACAATTTTGACACTTTTTAACAATGGAATTAAGATAAAATATTAGGACTTTGAAAAACAGTAAAATTCCAACAGTTCTCGAACATGATGTTAAAGATAAATTATCATGTCTCAAAGCCTTATAATTCTAACAATTTCCATCCATGTTGTTAAAGATAAAATATCTTGACTCTAAAAAACCCTAAAATTGTATTTGTTTTCAACAATAGCATTAAAGATAAAATATTATAACATTGAAAAACCTTAAGATTTTGACAAATTTTCAACCATGGAATTAGAAAGCTTAAGGTTTTAACATATTTCAACTATGAAATTATAGAAAAATTATATGACTAAAACAATTTTTAAAAATAAACAAGTAAATGAAAGATTCATTATTCCAAGAGTAATTTTTATTTTAAAGGCTAAACTACAGCTCTTTTCAAATCTTAGCCTAAGACAACTTATCCTATTGCAACAAACCTAAAAATCAACCTTCAAAATAAAGTGTCCCCTTTTAATGAGGCATTAAATTTCAACATTTTTAAAACTATCTTATACCAAATGATAACAATTAATAATATTATGGCAATATCATTGTATAATTCAAAAAAACAGCATTAATTTCTAATATTTCTTTACTTTTAATCAAAATATCAACTCTGGTAGATTGAATATAACATATATTATTTTTGTAATTCATTATTGCATTCAAGGGGGATTCATTTAGTGAACCTCTGACATATCACGTGCATTCGTGGCATATTAAAAAATACCCTTAATTTGACTACATTTTGGAAAATCACTCTAAGAATAAAATTATTTAACCCACTACCAATATGAACCCATTGCAACTTCCCAATTTAAAAAAACTCATACTTTCACTAGATATTGTAGGTATCAATTTTTTCATTAACATTTTTTATACCCTTTTATATTTTTTCATTAACATTAAGCTCCTTTTTTATATTTGCCAATATAAAAACTCTTTACCCCCTATATATCCCCCAATATATTATGTCATTTTTTCTTCAATATATATCCCCCAATACAACTTGAGTGGGCCTAATTGTTAAGAGCATGTGTTTCCTCCTAAGAGGTCACAGGTTCAAAACCAGAGGGAGGTAGAGTATGTATGCCTCTGTAGACTTAGCAATCAATTGTTGTGTGGAGGTGGGTCCCTTTTCCCATAAACAAAGGGGTCTCATACACCAATTTGGTGTCTGGCTTGGTCGTGACCTTAAAATTAGATAATAATAATACTAATAATAATATGAACCCACATGGTATGATATTGTGCCCCTAATGAAGCCCCCGTGATTGCATTGTGGATATTCTAAAGAGATGAATTATTTACACTTAAAACATATAATCCAACAAACATAGAAATTACTCATAACTTCATTAAGATCATATGGAAGTCAAAATATTTATTTTAACTTACCATGCAAACATCATTTACATAAAATGTCTTAGGCATTTATTCAAAATCACTCATAGGTTCTAGCACACTATCAGAACCTATATCTTCAGATGAATGACTAGATGCAGATGAATATGACCCGTATTCTTCTCTTTTATCAACTAGAGCCCCATCTGAGTCAGCACACATGCCCACCATTTTTTTGAGAAATGGCAACAAGAAATTCCAGTTTAATTTGTCCTTGAATTAAATTATGAATTAAAATCGAATTCTATTCTCATAGAAACTTGTAAATAGTTAATTAAGTTTAATTGACTTAATTAACTTAGGAATTTCGAGTTGGACATATTTTTGTAATCATGTATGTATGATCCCTAAATTTTATGGGTATAGGATGAGTTTATTTGAGTTTTAATTAGATAGCTCAGTTTGACTGAGTTATGGTTAGTTAAACTAGTTCTAATTGTTGGAGGAACTAGTAGAGGTCTAGTAGTGAGTTGGTGCATTGGTGCATCTTCAGTGCTACTCCAGGTAACTGGAGATTCACTCAAGAGAAACTCATGCATGTTAGTTTAGAGAAAGACCCATTTGAGACTAAAGTGCACGGACAATGTATTATCATTTGTATGATTTTCCTAGTTGTACAGAACATGCATGCAATCAGTTACGGACCTAAGTTTGGATTGTGAAATTTTGGAAGAAGGATTTCTCAATTAAATATGGGTTTATCCTCTTAAGAATTGCGTAAGGAAATAGGGGATTGGCAGGTAGCAGAATTGGCTAAGTATTAGCCAGAGCAGGTTTGTGAGGCTGAGAGTTGATTATACTTGTGCAGGGATTGTTCTAGTGAGAACAAGAATTGTATTCTCATCTTGGATTTATGATTAATGCAATATAGATAGTTGTGGTTTTGAGCAGTTGCTTTCCCCAGAGAAATATTGTGTTAATATGTGATTGATTATCTTCCTCTTATTGATTATTGTTTTCATCGATTTATTGGTTTCCGTTGTTAAAACTAGAGTAGATTCTTGTCTTGTGTTTTAGAAAATTACATGAGATGTTGAATCTATAGGAAAATATACATGGTATTGGAGTTGAAGACAATATAATAGAGGAGATTTCGAGTTTGGGGTTACAGGTGAAATTAAAATTTGCAATTCATACTTCAAGATCGACAAATGGCTTTCTACGGTTTGAGACACGAATATGCCTTAGAAGGCAACTTGAATTACATAGCATGGAAGGATAGGATGGAAGTAGTGCTGGAGTACAATGGCCTCAAGGAATTCATTGATCAAGACATTCCTAATCCACCAGCATCAGATGCTAATTATCTGGACAAATGGAAGAAGTGTGTGGAAAATCCGAGGAAGATTATTCTTGAGGGAGTTTGAGACCACATTGTCTCGAGTCTCCATGGTAAGGAAACTCCATACTCAATATGGAAGACATTGACAGACCTGTTTCAGAATAGCAGTGACCATAGGAAGTTAGCACTGAAGGACAAACTAAGAAAGATCAAGATGGAGAAGGGCGACTCAATTCAGAAATACTTGAACAAGTTCACTCATTGTCAAGATGAGCTTGGAAGTGTTGGGATTCCTGTTGTCGAGGATGATATGGTGAGCCTAACTCTTCTAGGACTCCCCAAGATTTGGCATAGTTATCAGGACTCTGTTAATGGGAGGGAGAAACTTCCAGATTGGGAACAATTGTGGTCGGATTTGATGAAGGAAGAGATCAAAAGGAAAATCAGAGATGGTTCCTCATCAAAGATTGATGATGAGGAAAAATGTGCCTTAGTGGGTAAGGCATAGAAAGGAAAGGGGAAGGCGTCCCATTCCAGATCAGATTCTTGTTATGGAGGCAAAAAGAAGGACATGTCAAAAGTCAAGTGCTTTCATTGTCACGAGCTGGTACATTTTGCTACAAATTGTTTGCTCAAGAAGTCCAAGAAGAAGTCCTCAAGTGGAGCGACGGGTGAGCCTCTTGCCTCTCAATTCAAATTGGACTTTATCCTCATTGCATGCATGGTGTCATCAATGATGGGTAGTGTATGGTACCTAGACAGTGGAGATTCACTCCACATGACTAGCAACATGGAGCTCTTTAGTGACATGGAGGAGAAGGATCTCCAGATGCATATCTAGATGGGTGATGACGAGAGGTATAGTGCTACGGTTACCTTTCAGAGGAAGTTGGGTTCTCCTCTCACCTTGAGAGATGTTATGTACGTTCCCGGGTTGAAGAAGAACTTGGTGTTTGTTTCCATGATGGAGAATAGAAGCTATGATGTGATCTTTAGTGAAGGAAAAATGTTCCTTCACCACATAGCCACAGGACAGGTAAAGAGGATAGGGATTCAGGTGAAGAATCTCTACAAGTTAGAGGTAGAAGATTGTGTTGCCTTGAGCAGGAAAGTAGAAAAGGTACAAAGATGATACATCAGTGAGTTGTCGCACAGGCAGTTGGGTCACTTGCATCATGGGGCTTTGAAAATCATGCACATTTCTACCAGACTTCCCAAAGGTATGCTAGAGTAAGTTGATACATGCAGGGGGTGTACTTTGGGAAAATTCACCAAAGCTTCCTTTCACGACAAAGACAGTCGAGCACATGAGATTCTAGAGTGAGTACATTCAGATGTGTGTGAACCATTCTTGACAACATCCATGGAAAAAGACACTTATTATGTTATATTTGTTGATGACTTTTCTCGTAAATGTTGGATCCTTTTCATGCAGAAGAAAGATCAAACTTTCGAAAAGTTTTGTGAATTTAAAGCATTGGTCGAGAAAGAGTCTAGCAAGAAGCTTAAAGCTCCGAGGATTGACAACGGTGGTGAGTATGTCTTAAATGAGTTTAAGAACTTATGTGCAGAAGAAGGGATTAAACGGGATTTGATGGCACCCCATAACCCACAACAGCATGGGGTGGTCAAAAGGAACAACAGAAGCATTGTAGGGGTATCACGGGAAATGTTGCATGATCAGGGCTTACCACTACACTTATGGGCTTAGGCATGCAACAAAAATATTTATTTGCAGAACAGAAGCCTGTATCAGATTCTTGGGATGAGTACACCAGAGGAGGCTTTCTTAGGGAAGAGACCATTTGTTGGTCACTTCATGATTTTTGGGTCATCAATATATTGCCATGTGACCAAAGATGCACAAAAGAATCTTGAGCCAACAACAGAGTTTGGGATATTTGTGGGGTACACTGATACACCTCACAACTATCGGATGTATCTGCTGAGTAGCAAGATGACTGTGGGTCACAGGGATATTAGATTCGATGAGGAGAAGGTTGAGGAGATTTTACCTCCTAAGATTGAGGAGCCTCATATTGATGTGGAGAAACCACATGCAGAGGATCCAAGAGTGGATACATCCACTCAGGCAGAGTGTTCAAGAGATGGGAGAAAGTGCACCAAAGAGGTTGATAGGCTATTATAGAATGCGAGAGAGAATGTGGGTGCACCCACTTCACAACACAGGTTGAGGAGGTCACATGAGAGGTACATTGGATACATTGCTCTTATGAGCAGATGTGTTGAGACAGAGCCATATTCCTTTGAGGAGGCAATGCAAAAACTAGTTTGGGTTGATGCCATGGTGGAGGAGTATGACTCCATTGTTCGTAACAGTGTTTGGGATGTGGTCCCAAGATCGATAGAAAAGTCAGTGGTGAGATCCCGATGGCTTTACAAGGCAAATCAAGTAGCATATGGTAGTGTGGAGAAACATAAGGCTAAGTTTATGGCCTAAGGCTTTTCATAGGTAGAGGGGATTGATTATGATGAGACCTTTGCTCCTGTTGCAAGGTACTCATTAATCAGATCAATATTGGCACTATCAGCGTAGATGAGTTGGAAGATACATCAGATGGATGTAAAGACATCCTTCCTTAATGGCAAGATTGAGGAAGAGGTGTACATTGAGTGGCCTAAAGGTTTTGAGACCTTTGACCGTGAGTCACATGTGTCCTGACTCAAGCGAGTGTTGTACACACTGAAGCAAGCACCTCGTGCTTGGTACACCAGGATCAATAGCTACTTCACTGGGTTTGGATTCACCAAAAGTTAAGTAGATGTGAACATGTACCACATTGTGGTGGAAGGTACATTATTGATCATTGTTTTATATGTTGACGATTTGATTATGACAGGTGATGATAAGTTGATCAAGTCTTGTATGGAGGATCTTGCAAGAGAGTTTGAGATGAAGGATTTGGGGCTCATGCATTAATTTTTGGGCATGGAATTATGGCAAGGTGATGGGTGAAAATGATTTTTAGATAAGTATCATCCCCTTCCTTGGCTAACACCTAGTGTTCAATGTGGACTTCCTCTGGCCATACTCTCCACCTTTATTGGAAACATCAGAAAAAGTTGAGCAATTGACACCAATAGAGATCAACTCCAACTACATGGAACAACCAACCATTTATTATATTGTGGATTCACAAGTTAAGGGCACTCACCAACAAATGATCTAACTTTATTGAGTTATCAAAATAAGGCATCTCATGCACCAAAGCAAATTTCTCACCCAGGGCCAAATATAGTAGAAGTTTCACCATCTAATGGGGGAACTCAATGCAATGGATACCTATGCTTCCTTGGGTGGGGGGGGAGGGGGGAGCTTACCTAGGTGGATATTGGTGGCCACCTAGCTAATCCATTAGCTCAAATCATAATTCTTCATCTTGGTAGTTCTTCTACTTTTAGGTCCTGAACTTCCGAGGCCATTTTGAGGCCCTAACAAATGTTCCTTTTATGTGGCAGGCCCCAAGAGATAGCTATAGGATTTCTGTTGGGCCCAATAAAAATGTGTACTTCTCGGCTAAACCTTTCCAATGGGATGTTGAGCATGCCAAACAAATATTTTATGTAAAATTTACGACCCCGGGAAGTTGATGTACTAATTAACCCCATTGGAGCCCACAAAAGTTTTGGCATTTCATCTCCTAGGGTTAGATTTTTGGATATTTAGGGTTTCTTCATTGTTTATTTATGTTAAAAATGGCATTTTGGGCTCATTGTAATACACTGGAAAATGTGTGTAGCCATCACATCTCTTCTTAGAGATAAGGCTCACCATTTGAGCGAGTTTGTTTCATTCCACATTTTTACAGTTCTAGCACATTCCATTTATTATTAGAATTCAATTTTTATAGAATCTCTATGCTATTGTTATAAATTTGTATTTCATTTCATTCCATTCATAAATCCAAATCACTTATCCAATCAATAGGAAACTCAACCTTCAAACTACCATCATAGCATGAAAATTCCACTTTTGCACTACCTTTGTCCTTCAAAAAGGATATCAAATGTATTTTTGGGTCCACTTACCCAACGTTCCTTCTTCAATTTCATCTTTTGACTCTAACTCTACTTTAACATCCCCAAGTCTTCTATTTTCCAAATCTTTTATACTTCTTCTCAATTCCTCCAATTCTCGGTTTTTGCTATCTCCTATGTTTCTCCTTCTCTGTGTAGTGGAATTACTACAAGTTTTCTTGTGGCCCTCAACCTAACTAAATCTCACAGGCCTTATCCAAGATTGGTTTCTCACAATTTTCCCTACAACAATTACACTAAACAAACCCTCGTGGGTTCAACCAAAACCATGCACTATAAAAGCACTAATAAGGAACCAGTATTAGATGCTTAAATAAGCTCTCAGTACCACTTGATACATGAGGATTTCACATCCTATACACAACCACTATAGGAATACTATCTCTACCCAAAACGAACAAGACTAGTATGCTAGTGTAACAAAAATTCTAAAAATTAAGAAAATAACAAAACACATAAAATGAGGAAATTGAGAAAATTTCACAAGAGACAAGATAAAAGACAACAAAAAATTTTCATTTCTTATTCACATACACATCATTTTTTTCTTACAATTAGTGTACAATTATATTTCACATTATGCCTCAACAAATGCAATGTATGTTTCACACCAGACTTTGCATATATTCTCTTCTCCTCTATTCCCTCCTCATTTTCTAGCTTCACGAGACTCTTCCTATTTTAGTCTCTCTAACACTTCTCCTTTTTTTCCAACAACCTCAGCGATCCCTTTCTCCTTTCTAATCTATGCTCCTAAATGATGGTTGGAAAGTTGAACCATTATATTGGTTCAACCTTCTCATTCATTTCCCAATCCAACCATCATTCTTTTAGATGTTGAATAGTCACAATGGTTTGATTCCCTAGAAAATCATAATTTCCTTATCTGGTTCCCCAACTAATCATTATTTATTTGTTTAATTCCCTAGTTGATCATTAATTCTTTACACGGGTAGTCCATCGATTCACCACAAACCCTTTGAGACACATGGAATCACTACAAGCCATGATCCATGGTATTCAACAAAGTTGCAACACATAAATAGAGTTGGGTTTGCAACAACATAACTGTAGGGTGGTGTTGTAGCAACGGTATCGAAGCAATGCAACAAAATGGTGGTGTTAAAGTAATAGTTTCATAATAATGTAACAACATAATCATGTTGTAACAACATAACAGTAAGGTGGTGTTTCAACAATGATGTTGTAGCAATGTAATAGGAGGGTTTCTTTGCAACAACAATGTTGCAACAATGTACTAACATTAGAATGGAGTTGCAACAACAATGTCACTGTCACAACATTCTTATTTCATCTGCTAAATTACTAACTAAAATTAGTCGATGCAATTTTTTTTTGGCCAAGGATTCTCCCACATCATAGACTTCAACAAGAATTAGACATTTGCTCCCCAAAGAAATATATAGAGCTAGTACTATCATTTTGACCAAGTATTTTATGTATAATTTCCACATATTTATTTTTTTTATTTTATATGATATACACTAAATTTAAAATTCTATTGATGGATGACTTGCATGTGGGAGTATATACTTTCATTCATGTCTTGTATAGACATGTATAGGTGAATGTTAATGGTATGGATAACACTCCAAAATCATGTGATGTGATTAAGGAATTCCATTTATGTTGGTGGTGATCATAAGCATGCCTCATTGTTTGTTCGACATTACTTTGTGTTGACCTATGAATCATTAAGGAAGAACGAGATAACATTAAAATGGAAATGGATTTGGTCTAATGGGATATAAGGAATCTCAATCAACACACTCCTTTTACTAGTTGAACCAACTTTATAAAGAGGCAATAGTTTGTCATATTAAGAGATTTTCTAAAATGGGGCATGGAAAAGGTGAACACAATGACATAAGTTCTTGTGTGAAATGAGAACTTATGAGGTACCAAGTAATGATGCACCTATTGAGTAGTTGACTAATGCCAATTGCATTTTGTCTATGAAGGTTGTGAACATGCAAGGTCAATGCACAAGTAAGAGACTGTAGTGTGAAAATTGAAGCTCAATTTTTTAACACACTTTAAAGCAAATGCTTAGTAGAAAATGATAGTTGACATTTAATTTGATGCAAGTTCCCTTGGTATTTTCACTTGGCAATGTGAATATAATTTAGGAGACTAAATGAAATTGGGGCGTCCTTGGGATGATTGGCATATAACCCACCATGCTTATCCTTACAACTATCAAAAGGATGGGGTTTCTAAAACAAGCCCAAGGAAAGAAGACCAAACACTAAATGAAACACAAGGTACACACCATGTGGAACAAGAAGAGAAAGATTGAAGCAAGCAACAAGGAAGAGGCAAAACAACCATAAGGGTTGCACTTCGAAAAAGACACAGCAGAATTTTCAAGTACTGAGAGGTTGTTGGCATTATGATGCATGAGTTGTACTTGATGGCAACCCACTCATAGAAGAACAACTCACTTATATATAAGTAGATGATTCTACCAAAGAGATATTAGATGTGACAGAATACATGGGATGCGGGATAGCTCAAAGGAATCAGATGAAAGTTCTCAGTACGACAAGTTAGCCTTGCCATCAAGTCCAAAGAGGGAGATTGTTGGCATTATGATACAAGTATTGTCCTTGATGGCAACTCACACAGATGACAGATCATAGTGCAGCAGGTCAGTAGCAAAGAGTTGATGATCAGACTACAAAGAATGGAAGAAAATAAGGTATACGTAGTTTCCTCTGAGCAAAGTCGCGTATACACGCGGGATTTCTGATCAAAAGTCGCGTATGCGTATGCACGCACTTTCATGCACGGAAAAGCGCGTACATATGGGAAAGCTTATTTTTGGGTCCATGGTATTTAGACCTATGGTTTTGGTCCTTGGTATTGCGTCCGAAGTGTTTAACCTAGGTATTGGGTCCCTAGTATTGGTTCTCAATGGTTTTGGACCATGGTATTAAGTAAGGCCTAAGACTATAAAAGGAGGAGAAGATCATTAGGCAAATCGATTGAGAAAGTCTTGAATATCTGATGAAGTATGAGATCCAATATGCAGGTTATGGGTTCATGATGCTTTGCTTGATCTAAGCTAAGGAGGAATCTCAGCAGTTGATGGAGAACAAGATCTAAGGATAGACCGAGATCTAATGGCTTGAAATGAATCATCTCTATACGATTTGATCTTATTTAGTCTAGAACTGTATACTGACGCATGTAATGTTCTGTAAATGTTATGATCTGGGTATAACTCAAGTTTGGAATAGCTGCAAATCATGAATGAATATTTACAGATGTATATGCTGGTTGACTATGATAAAAGCACGTACATATGCAGGTTAGATACATCTAAGTAGTGTATACCATATGAGCTATGATGTTTGAAGTTATAGGTAGTTCTGATGACTATTTACTGGTGTCAGTATTCTGCATATTCAGTTTGGTTGATTGTGTTTCGCTTCAGTGTTGATGGATGACATCTATAATGGATCAGGATCATAATGACTTATCTTTATGTGATTTGATGGACTAGATCCGGTTGCTAACATATGTATTATCCTTGTATATGTAATGATCTGGGTATGTCTGGAGTCAGGAAGTGCAACAAAGTTAAAAGTAAGTAATTGATGACATATACGCTGGTTCGCTTTGGTGAAGTTGCGTATACATGCTGGTTAGGCTCTTCCAAGTAGCATATGCACTCTGATGCATGATTTTGATGATACAATTAGATATGAATGTTGTTGCAGAGTTCAGTGTTCTACTCTGTGTTTTGATCACTACATTTTGTTGACAGAGTTTCAGTGATTCAGTATTTGGTGATTCAGAGATTGATGATGCTAGTGTTGATTGATTGTGTGCTTCAATGATATTGATGGGTCCAGTATGAAAATTGGATGAAACGTGGCCTTCAGATTATG
>APFE030477669.1:25679-41904 GCA_000404065.3 Pinus taeda
AAGCTCCATGAAATTTTCTAACATATATGTTCTTGATTAATTTTAGATATGAACCTATAAAAAAATTGACATTGTCAACATCGCAAAACATGAATTGATATTAAAATAGGGAGAACTATAATTTTGTTAATTAAATTTATGACATTATCAAATCCTCACTCTTATAGATCTTCTTTTCCTAATTCTATGTATCTTTCTCTATAATGCTCTCTCTTTCTTGTTTTCGCAACATTAATATTAGTGTGATGACACTTTAAGTGTCAAATATTCTAATAATGCCCCATCTATTTTTATCTCTCCCTCATCCCAATCCCACAATGAATGAGAGATATCCTTTGCATCCTTAATTCTTTGAGTTACACTTTTTTATGCCTTAGGAGGATTCTTAAGGAAGTTGTGGATAAGCTTACATGATTCTTGTTATCATCGTATTTATGAATTAGGGACTTTTCTCTACCATTTTCTCTCATAAGCTTCTTTGCATGGTTTGAAAGATAAAGTGAACAATCAATATCCTCAATAAGAATAGCATACTTAGTGGCCTTAATGAGTAATTTCCATTAAATTTGTGTTTGTATGGATCACGTGGTTTGAGAGATAAAGTGAAATTTAATATACTCAATAAAAATAGCACACTTTATGGTTTTGATGATTTATTTATATTAGATTTGTGTTTGTGTTTGTATGAATCTCACAAAGTTTCAAATGATAGAATTCTTAGCCTAAATAATAAGCAATGGAATCAATCATGCGAGATTTGCATGTTCCTAAAGCCCTACAAAGGCAATCAAGTTATGTTTAGAGCTCTAATAGTGTTTTGATAAAATTATCACTCTTCAACAATGGCCTTAAGGTCTATAAAAATTTCTCATTTTTTAATGAGATATTTAATGAACATGACTTCCATGGTTACAAAAGAGTGCATCACACTTCATATATGAATATAAGGCATAGTGTTTTTTTCTTTTTTTCTTGCAAGCTAAATTTATTGATAATATCCAAACTTACATAATCAAAAGGTTATTGTTGGCCTCTCATATGCCACTAGGGAAACAAAACAGTTCGTAAAACAATAATCCTTTTATCCAAATAGTTTTTGAGTCCAAAACAAAACAAAATTAGATAGAGTTCTTGAGTGTAAAATAGTGAAAACTTAAGTGTATGGCACAGTAGAGCTTGCATGTGAAAAATGACTTGTAAAGACTAAAAAATAAGAAATACCATGCTTACCTATACATCCCAAAAATATGAAGAAATAGAAGCATCCACTTCATTGGGAAGGGCTACATCTTTGTTGATGATTCTTGAACCTCAACCCAATGCCAAGTATGCCTCGATGCATTCTAATATTTTATATAGAGTCTTTAGTTGCAGTTGCATATCATCTAGCATAAACAATATCTTGTCCTTGGCATCATTTCGCTCTAGGATAACCTTTCCCAAGAGGCTCTTCATTTTCCACTATTGGTCAATTGTATGTAAATACTAATTTTGGTGGTCCTAGGTGTTCTCAGTGTCTAGAAACTAGGCCGCCATTTTAACAAATACATCCAAATATTCGTGATAATCGTGCCCCTAAACCACTTTCTCTTTGATTTACTTAAGCCCCTATTGTATCTCCAAAGAATTATTATGATGAAATAACCAAGTTGGGGATTTAGCTCTATAGCATGCACACAAGCCACCATGTGAAACACCAGCACTGCAACCTCAACAACTCTGTGCTCAATGTCTAGTTATTGTTGCAACTAGGATGAAGAGGATGGAGTCAAAGGAAAATTTGAAGGTCGCGAGAGGAAACTAGATGTAATTGACCCAACCAACAAGTAAAAGTGGAGGCAATCGTGCAACTCAGAGATGGGAAGGACACATTTGATATTCCATACCAAAAAATGGGCGAGGAAAGGAAATGGCAAAGAGAAATATTTATCAAATGAGGATATTGGATGGAGGGAGGAGAATCCATCATGCGCTAAAGTAGGAGAGAGTTGGGTACTATCAAGTAATGAACAAGAGTCGAGATGAAGTGATGGACATGCATGGGAGTGAAGTTAACTGGTATAATTTCCATCAAAAGCAAATCTCACAAACAAATAATGCCTACAATTAAGTGAATGCAGGGTAGTTAGGCACATCTACCTCATTCATTTCCCAAGGTAATGGGGGCCATACCCCCCTCCCCACCTTGTACTTCTCTTATCACCACATACAATGGAATATGAGATGTAGTGTTTAGGAACCTCCTAAATATATATAAAAATTCATCAACAATATCTATTTTGACAATGTATTTGAAACTTTATATTTTCATTTTAAACATTTTAAAATTCCTCATAAAATAAAATTCTTGTATTAGTTTATAAAATTTTATTTTATTGTTAATATAAGTATAATTCATCATAAAATATATTTGAAATTATCCATCATGATATCTCCCTACAACTCAATGATCTCATCACAGAGCATATAGACCAATCTATGGAGCACTGAGACTTAGCCATGTGTTTAGACAGCATTAAAGGAATCCTCCTCCCAGGCAAGGGGCTTGCCTCCCCAGAACTGTAGAAACCCTAATTGAAAGTTTCTACATCAACTTGATTTCTAGCTTACATACATCCTAAGTTTTTATTTTTACATGCTTCAGAACTATCTTTTGTTTATGCAGCAGGGTTGCATGCATGTTATGTCTAGCTATATTTTGTGTTTTAAACGTCACATCTTTTACAACATAATTTTTATTTGGATATATCAGTAAACAGACAATATTTTTTTTATTTAAAATCCTCTTCTTCTACCGATGGTCTAGTTTCCCAAGTGAAAGACCACAGAAACAAGAATAAGTGACTGTGAATTTAATTGGAAGCTTTCATAAATGATCAATAGAAACTGAAATTTACAACAACAACAAATAAATGATCAACAGAAACTGAAATTTACAACAACAAAAAATAAATAAATAAAGAGCTGGACATGCCTTCAATTTTTAAACTTTTCATAGGTGAGAAATGTAATGCCACTGAATTTTCTCCACATGCAATGAAGACTACTACTTTGACCATGTACGTTAACATACTTAATGCAGTGTAGTCTAACGAGGCGAAAATTTTGACTTTATTTTTTGTGCCCTTTGACCATGTACGTTAACATACTTAATGCAGTGTAGTCTAACGAGGCGAAAATTTTGACTTTAGTTTTTGTGTCCTCCCCTCTCCAGTGATTTTCCTTTGACTACCCCATTTGACTTGTTGCAGGACCGTCCATCTCCATCTCTGTCTTCATCGCGGTTTTTTTTTCGCCTCACATCGTGTTTTTCCTACCACCTGCCACCCAAATTAAAACTTGTAGCTTCAACATTCCGCCTTCTCATTTATCATCCCCATTTTCGACGTCTAACCTACTCGACTCCCCTACACCCATGTCAGAATCAAATTTAGGAGCAGCTACAACTCAATGTTCCTGTAACTAGATGAATAGAAGTTGAAACACCAGAGTGCAACAATAGTTTTTTTCAATGGAGTTGTTTGTGATGTGTTGCTTGCTTGGGAGTTTAAGTAATTGTTTTTTATCCCTGCTTTTTTTGTTTGAATGACCTAGTCACGTTTGAATATCATATTGTGGGGAAGGCAGACAATATTATGCCCCCTCACACACAAAATATAATATGCCCTCTCACGCCTTTTCTAGAGTTCTGCTAAATTTATTCCATACAAAAATAGGGACTCTAAGGCCTGTAACAACCCTTTTAGTATAGGAGTCCATCTAATTCATGGAAATAAATATAGATCTTAAACTCTAGTACTATAACCAGATGCATATGATAGTTCATTCTATGAAAATAAATAGGTCCTTGTGAGTATTGTTTTACTTATAATGATATTAATTCTATGTTGTTGTTCAGAAATAATTTATTGAAACTTGATGATTCCCAACCATTTAGGCCTTGAAACAATGACCAGTTCCTTAGCAAAAAGAGGAGATCCTTACAAAACATTCAGTTTTCAATAATAAAGAAACCCGAAGTTTTAACCAAATGATTTTTTTATGCCTTCTATTGTGTTTTGAAGAATAAATCCATGAAAATAAGAATGAATTCAGTAATTTTTCCCTTATTTTAAAATGAAACACGTCAATATGAATTGCAAAATCATGTTCAATACCTAATTTTCTAGAGGAAATTTATCTATCTCAACAGTTAAGATACAAGAAGGCCATCTTTAATATATGTCTACGTTCCCCACAGTTTTTGAATATCAAACATAGAGTTACAAACATAGATAAGTTATTTTAGCAAGGATGGATGAAATGATTGTTTATGACGTTATTGATGTTTTGGATGCTTTTATAGAATGATTTCTTATGGTGATTCCTCCACATATCTCGGACCTCCACCTACATTGGATACTGCTTCAAACAGTAGATCTGACCAATAATCCTATTGATATCTGACTGGTAATTTATAGTAAAGCACTAAAACTGAGAAGCAATGTTTTTTGCTTCTCTATGAAGAGGTTTCATATTATAGATTCGAACTTGATAAATGTTAGTCATTTGATTGCATACTATTTTGAAATACTTAACTTAGTGCTCCATTGTGAAGCACAGATCTAGATGTCGCTCAACAAGGGTTAGGATAACACCAAACTTGAATGCAAAAAATCCATTGGTTCACTTTTGTAGCAACAAACTAGTTCACCATTCTGGAAATTTGTTGGTTCAACATTGTGGTAACTTTTTGGTTCACTGTTGCAGAAACTCATTGGTTCACTGTTGTAGTAACTTGTTGGTTCACCATTGCAGCAACTTGCTATGTCACTATTGTGGGAACTCGTTGGGTCATTGTTGCAGCAACTTTTTGGTTCACCATTGCAACAACTCGCTAAGTCACAATTGCAACAACTCATTGGGTCAGAAAATAGTAAACCAAGGCAAATGGGAAACTATAATTTCCCTTTTGGTGCAAGACCCTAAAGAGAAGATCATATTTTATAGAAAGGATTTAGTTTGGTCTAAAGGACATGGAAATAACATGGAGATTGATCATATTACAAAAATCCCTTCACCTAGAATTTCTAAATTTATTAGAGGAGAGGAAATGAATGTAGAAACTCCATGTTCTTTCACCCGCATACAAAATAAATGCCCATGATTAAGTCCTATTGCTTCCTTGCGATATGAATTGTAAGTATTTTAGAGATGCAGAGTTTAGATGTTGGTATTATTAGTGCTTTATCATTTTTCATATGTATTAACATTTCAAAAAAATTGATGTAGTTAGGCTTGTTCATATGGCCCCAAGGACAAAAAATGAGAAAGTGAAATGAAATAAAGATCCCCATTCACTAAAAAGAGAGGTTTCCAATGTCATTTCATTGTAAAAATTACAATTCAAAGCCCCAGCATAGTGATAATAACATATAACATGTATGAACATGAAGATATCTAAGGTTGGCCTTGTCATGTCTATCATGACACTTTGGGTGATGCTAGGTCCCTCCATCAACTAAACTTATCAAGGGACATGGTTTCCTATGTGAAGAGTTATTTTTTCTTGTAATTGTCGATTGAATTGGTTTGTAAAATTCATGTTAAAAAATATGTTGACATGGATGCCACATACTGAGATAGGTATTTCCTTTTGTGCATGAAATATGTTTTTAACATCTATAATCATCAAATGAAAGGAAAGTATCAATTGCATAACAAGGATGAAACGAGTGTGAACCTTTGGTAAAAAAAACATCGAGACAATTTTTTCTTTTATCAAAATCTCAATGGTGGAGAGATCCCTTTTATAGTTGGAATTAAAATGAAGTGGATTTTGGATACCATAGTAAATCTATCAAATAATAGATTAGTATCCATGGATTCAACATTCAACGTAAATAAATATGGGGTGAGTGTATTAAGAATGATTGACCTATTATAATAATTTGATTTGTAGTGATTTATCATGATTAATGAAATAAAGTTAACTTCATATGTTTTTTAATGTGACAGTATCAGTTGTACACACTCATGGTGTTTGATGAGCATTAGAGTGGGATGACATATGCATGGGTGGTGGCATCACATAATACATCATAGAACATTTCACTATGGTTGGAGCACCTCATTCATAGGTGTCACCAAGTTGATCATAATTCAAAATTTACTGCCTTTATGGTTGATGATGCATTGGTTGAAATCAGTGCTTTAAGGTGACTTCAATCTTCTTATTCTACAGTACAACTTTTATTTATTTTGAAAATCATGCACTTGAAATCAATTGAATGTGGTAGGAGAATCGCAATGTGCAATGTTATCTTGTGCGTTTGGCAGGTATGTAGGGAATGGATAAAAATATTAATCGATTGGCCAGTAATCAAAAATTAGAAAAATATGTGTTTAGTGATTTGGGTTCAATTATGAGAGATAGCTACAATGATGAAGTGACCTTTGCAATTAATGCATTATTCAACAATTTGTGAATGAGGAGAAGTTCATAGATTATTTCCACAAGAATTGGGTTATCAATGACAAGATTTGTAAGTTCACATAATCATTGTCACATTTCTATTTATGGTTTTCATACAGAAAACAATATCTTCATTAAGCCAACTTTTTTTCAATTAGGTATGTGGTTAAAAGGTTTTTGATATTTTCCCCATGCAAATTAGGAGACAAACAATGTTGTGGAATCATATCATTGTTACCTAAAGACAACTTTTATCTGATAGAAGAAAGAAATTTACTTGTAGGATGGAATGATTGATATATATTCTTCTAACAAATGTTGAATCATGTTATTGGTTTAAGAAAATTATAAAAAAGGAAGGATATTTGAATAATTACAAGAAAGAGAAATAGTTTGAATCATCAATGGAAAAGGAAAAAAGAATTCCAAATAGTTATTGTAGCCCTCATGAAATAATATCTCATGCTTATTGAGTGAGGAGTCAATCTAAACCTAATAAGAAATATCTTGTCACTTGGCATCACACAAATTTCATAGCTTGTGATTTCCCATGGTCTATTTGTGGCAACATTTGCAAGCATGCTATAAAGGTAGGTTGGTTTTGTTCCCGTCCAATGGCTTCAGCCCCATTACTAAATCATGAGACCACAGTTGATTCATACAATCACCCTCCTGAGATAAATATAGAGGAATTAGATCTTAATGAAGATGTCAACACAATTTCCATGCATATTCACAATGTTTATGTAAATGTTGAAGGACTTGAGTTGGATAGAGAGGAGTTATTTGGATACTTAGACCTAATTCAAAACAGTCCTCTTATTATTTTGACCAAGAATGAATAGTTTATTGCTTTGGTTTAAAAAATGTTGGATGATGGAAACAGTCTTCATGGATTATGACTTCACGTGTGAGTTGGCTGCTTTTGAGTCATCTTTGAAGAGGAAGAAGATTTTCATGAGCCTAAAAAAGAGGAGAAACAAGAAAACAAAATGCAATATTGGAAATTGATTTGAACATCGTTGTAGATGAAGATGAACAATTTCAGCTTGAACAACTCAACAAGTGAGGTCACCCTCGCTCCAACAATGTATGATTTTCTGAGTTTGTTGTGATACCTTTGTTTTCAATCTATTTTTAATATTTATTAGTGTATTACATGTATTTAATGTATTATTATTGTGTTGAATATGCTCATGCTAGGTAATCATAGTATGATGACATTTTATTCTATTATACATGAGGGTTGGAACTCCAATAACTAAAGATGCCAAAGATACATAAATGGGCTCCAAGTGGGAGATTTGTATTCGCTATATGTTTCCTATATTTTTCCTTATTTTGCCTTATTTAGTCTATATGTTTCCTATATTTTGCCTTATTTTGTCTATATTTTTCCAATATTTTTCCTTATTTTTCCTTATAATGCCATGTTAGTGGGGCTCTTTGCATTACAACATTCTGGTACACAAGGTTCCTTTTTTGTTTGCACCTGTTGTGATAGATTTCCTCATATATATCAGTGGTGTTGGTATTTACATTAATATACATTAGAATCGAAAAGTGTTCCAAGCATTTTTTCCTATTATATGTATAGTTTTGTTAGCAAGGTTGGGTTTCACTTGGTGGCGTAGTCCTTTGTCTCATAGGTTTGTGTCCATATTTCAATCGACCTTCAAAAGTGTGCTTGTGGTTTTTTTGTCTCTTTTTTTATTATAAATATTGAGGTCAAGTGGGGTGAAAATAAACAATAATTTAACTAATTAATTTTTGTTTTTCATGTATGTTTGACAGGTGTTGAAGCTATGTTTGTTGATTTGGGAAATTTTTCCCAAATGTCAATTAAGGTCAGTAAGTGGATAACTCCATGCATCTACACTCATCCTTTCAATACATTGATTATTTAGTATGATATGGAAGATAGCTTTCACAGGGTTGTTCTATACTTTCTTTATTCTTGCATACATTGGTGTTTAATCATGAGTCGGATATCTAAATTGAAATGAAAGCAACATAAATCTAACAAAATTTGCAGCAACAAAATTTAACTTAATATCAGGAAGGAAAACATATGAAACATGATTTTACCAATATTTGGTAAATGTTAATTTCTAACGATGATATATTAATGGAGAACAATAAACATTACAATAATAGATTTTATGTGTCTGTTGACTAGGAGTTGTCGCAATTGTGGGAACGAGTGTCAGCAATGGTGAGCCAGTGAATGTCAGCAACAGTGAGCCAATGAATTTCAAAAACAACAAATTTATCAATTTAAATCTGAGCTATGGGAAGAAGGGAGAAATTCATGAATATTATTGATACTATAATCACTTTGCCCTGCTTCATTAGCACGAAGATACCCTAATTCTCCCCGAATTTCATTCCAGTATGAAATTTCTTTGTTCGTGCTCGGGTTATATGATTTTTATATCACCATGTTGGTTAAAATTAAGACTGATCCATTTATTCCCACATTCTTCGATGCAAGAAATATATTTATGAACCCTTGTTAAGTCTATCTTTAAGTTCTTGTGGTTAAAAGGATCTATATCTCAAGTTTGTTTTCCTGAATTATCCCATGTTGCTTTACATCCTTTTCTACGGAAGGATGTAATGTTTTAATATGCTCTCCACAATATGCAATGGATTTCTTTTTGTTCCTGGTTGTAAACTCTGCATGCTTTAAGGAATCGAACCAATTTTAGTGTTATCCTATCATCAGTAGAGGGATTCTAAATTCTCCTCTAACCCAAAGGTTGTTATCCAAATATTTTTGATCAATTATTTCAATAGCTGACAACCAACTAGCCTGATTTCTCAATTGGAAATCCCCTACATAAAGGTTGGGATTCCAAAAAAAATCATGAAACAACAAAATATTGTGCTGGTACAGTTCATAGAGCAAGTCTTTTCTTCATTCATACAGGCCATGTATGCTTGTAAAAATATAATTGGGGAAGTAATCTCAAAAGGATTATTGGTGATGATAGAATTCTTTTGAAACATTAGAATTATTTATTGCAATTACATGTTGTAATTGGTTGAAGGAGCCCTGCAACTAAGTTCATATTCCATTAACTTTCTGAGTTAGATGTTCCCAACTCCAACCTCGTCACCTTATTTTCTAACTCAGTCACCTTCTTTTCTTATTCATTTAATTTCTTTCTCTCTTCTTTCCAAAAATAATATCGAAATATTATACCCATCTCTCCCTAAGGTCATGAATTATATTTTGGTGCTCTCACAAAGGTATTACTTCTTCCTCATACAAGGTTATCAACTGGGACAATTTATCCACTTTTGCTTTTATCAAAGGATCTGGTATCTCCACCTGAATAATTGTTAGGTCCCTATAATAATAGTGGATCCCCCTTATTTTCATTGTTAGTGTATCCCCTATTGTTATTTGTGTTCCCATGTAGCCCCCGTATTTTTATTTTATGCCCCATAGAAGCCTACTATTGTTATTATTGTAATGTAGGCTTTGATGATATTGTGACCCCTTAGACTCCTATATATACCAAGGAGGCCTTATCATTTGTATCATCCAAGAATTATTCACTTATGTAAATTAAATTAGTTTTCCCCCTTGGAGAGGATAATTTTTAAGTCATTGATCTATATTTTATCCTTTTTGTGAGTTGGTTGCATAACATTTGGTATCAGAGCTTTGGATTCTAGGGTTTTGCTTCATCAAAATTTATGTCATCTTGGAATTTTTACTAAAAAAAAAAATATAATATATATATATAATATAATAAGATATATATATATATAAATATATATATATATATATATAGATAGATATATATAAGAGGCTACTAAGATTGAAATTGCGATCACGTGAACCTGAAAGCTTGATTAACTTCGTGTACAAATTTCAGATCTTGGTTCACTATATTTTTCGAGATATGATCTGAGGAAGTTAAGGTTTTACAGGATCTAGAATTTAGTCTCAAATAGGTGACCTAGGGAAAATTGTTATAACTTTCTCTCTGAGAATCGGATTTTAATTTAGTAAAAATTTATTGAAATTTCAAGGACTATAGTTTTTCGTATATCATTTTTAGAGCTGAAGGTTGAAATAGTCACACGTGGCATTTTGTACAAGTTCGCTCTAATGAACAAGTCTATAATCATGTCATTGTGGGAGATTGGGCATAAATTTTTCTTGAAGACTCAAATCTCATTTTGACTTGTGGGGTTGGAAAGAATACTTAGAGGGATATAATAGGATGACATTTAAAACGTTGGAGATCTGAAATTACAGGGCTACAACAAATTCAATATCGAGATCCTATAAAGCAAGAAAAAGGTGTTTATTTTTTTTAAATTTGCATAAGTTTTGTTTGAAAAATCAGTTTGAAGTGATTCAAGGGGGATAGTGAAGCATAAATATCATTTTTTGGTTCCAAAATTACTCAAAGAAAGAAAATGGAAACACCTAGTAAGAAACCATAAATCTCTACTATGACGCATGAAGAAGAGGAAGAAATGAAACATGATATATAAAATTTACAAGACCAAGTGCAACAAATTTTGCTCTCGCAAAGAGTAACCAAAAATGAAATGGAAACTAAGATGGATGGTTTGAAGAATGGTTTAAAATCAGACATGGAAGGTTTGAAGGATGGATTTAAATCATACATGGAAGGTTTGAAGTGTTATCCTCCACAATGTCTCAGGCTAAGAGGAGATCGATGGAGGTAACCACAGACCAAGCTTTCAGTTTGGTAGCTAGTCGTACCAAACTAGAGATGACTCTCTCTATGAAATCGCAGCCAAAGAATTGACTGGAATGTAAGAGAATTTTAGGCTATATAGCTAGGCTCGGGTAGTTTTTGAAAATTTAGGGTTTTGATGTTGGATAAGGGAGAAAAACTAGGTAGCTAGGTCAGAGGATCAAAGGGTTATAGCAGCAAGGATATAAAGGAGCAAGGTAGCAATACTTTTTTGATGGATCTTAGGTTTTTTCAGTGTAGTATGGTGTTAAAAAGAAGTTAAAGGTCTTAATGAGCATGAAACTTGAATTCATTAAACAAGAAAGAAGGTAATAAATAATGATTTTTCCATCAAAACAGAGCTTTATGCAAAGAATTATGTTTATAAACTGTAAGGAAAACCATTGAAGAATTGATAGATGGAAAGAGAAGATGAATATATTTCATATAAAGTGATAACAGAGAAAAAACAACATCACAAACTTATTGCACATGAATTCCTAGATAATAGCTGCAAACTGTATCCTTTGATTTCTAGAAAATGTCCAAGTACAACCTACAGTAGTTCTCTCCTCTCAAGTCCAACCCATTCTATGACTAAGAAACTGATACATAAAGACCAAAAAAAAATCTCCCCACTCTCAGGGGTTGAATCCATGATTCTAGGAATTGCTCCATGAGGAGTTCTAACCAAACCCTATTGTCTAGGGAAGTTAAAAACAACTTCTTCAATTAACTTTGACTCCAACTAGTCTCATAAATGAGGCTGAATTTACATCAAAACCACTTACAAAGACTAAGCACCCATTATTACATCATATTTAAACTAGGATTACTCAATTAAATCATTTACATAAGTTAAAAAGTCAAACTTGGTCGAACTGTTGAACAAACTAGCCTCCTGGAAAAAGCACAATGAATTCTGTGAAAACCGCAGCATGGGCTGCAAAAAACGCAACGTGAACTTGTAGGCCACTTTTGGAGGCCTTCCTAAACTCCAAATTGAGCTCATGATAGCTCATTGGAAATCTCTTTCTATCTGATACACAATTAACGCCTAAAGAACTGAAAATTATCAAGTATAGCCCCTCAAAAATCAATACTCCCAAGACTTGTCCAAATGCATAGTGGCCTCCAAAAACAGGGCAGAAAGGTGTTTTTAGGTGGTTTTTGGCCATTTTCATCCTGCAAAAGCTGATGACTTGGGTTGCCAAGTGTCAAAATATAATGTATAAGTCAAGATATATCCAACCATGTAGAGTTTTTGTGATTTATAGCCCTCCAGAAAAAGTGTAGCATGGCCCATGCTACGCTTTTGGCAAGGTGATTGTGCCAAAAATTGCCAAATTTCTCCGAAAATAGGGTTGAAAGGTGTAACGATATATATTTAACCATAAATAATTTTGAAAATATGAGAGCAGTTTTTGTTATTTGGCATGTCTTGAAAACCAACCTCCTCCATTTTTCAAAATACTTTCCCATTTGTTCATAATCCAAGTTTGTAGTTGGTCACTAAAATACTGAGAAGCTCTCCCGTAGCAGGTGTATTTTGGGCATTTCTCTCAAATCATAACACCTATGCATAAATTGAAGGAGGTTTTTTTTCATTGGCCTATTATTGACAAAAAAATATTTCACTTTTTTAAATTTAATCTTCATTTGGTGAGAAACATTTTTTTAAACAAAATTGTGTAACAAATGGCTTCAAAGATAAAAGAGATTGTTTTGCAAATGGAGGGAGATGAAGGGGTTTAAGGGTGTCTAAATTCCTGGGAAAATTTTTAGGGGTAGTTATAGATGTTAGGGAGCGTAAGGAGGTGGAATTTCTTGAAAAGAGTGAGGGAAATGTGTGAAAATTTTCCAAAACACACTCCTAGCCTACAAATTTGCAAAAACACAACATTGAGCTAGGGTTTAGGGAAAATGAGGGGAAATGAAGGGAATGGGTATGGGAAATGGTTGGTATGGGTATATAAGGTATGTGTGGAGGTTATGTAACATAAAAACTAGGATTTTTCTCACTGCAATGAAGCAAAATCATTTGGAGACCAAAAGCACACTGAAACCCTAGGAGAGGTATTGTCACTAAGTTGTTCAAAATGAAGGATGCATAAGAGGTGCCAGATCTTTACCTACTTTCCAAGGAGATGCTTCAACCTTTGAATTCTGAAATGAAACCATTTTGATGCTTTGGATGGTCCTTTGTAGCTTGAAAGTTGATATTTTTTCATAGTAGTGTGGTGGCCCACACTATGCATTTCTCACTTTTGCTTTGGAAACCATGTAGCTTAGGAACCTTTGAATGCAGCTTGAGATTATTTGAAGCTTATTACAACATATTCATTCGAAATAAAACCTTTTTGAACCAATTTGTATCTCTACTCTTTCACATGCCAATTTTAAGAATGGAATGAGAAATTCAATGACTGAAACCCGAATGACCTAATGGATGACAGTGAGCTTAATGAAAACCATGATAATGAGATTGATATGACCATAAAAATTTTCAGAGATGGCCCATCCAAATGTATGATGGCAGTGACCAAAACATAGCAATTTTTTAAAGGAGTAATTGACAACCTAAACACACTAGCCAATGACCAAATTTTATTCTGAATACCTAGTGACATGATCAAATTTGACCTTGAGGTCCCTAACAAAACTTGGTAAAAGCATATTTGATCACTGGTAACAAGCAGAACTAACTGACACTAACATTTGCTCCATCTGGGGATAGTAGCTCCTTGGAGGTGTCAAGAACACCGTAGACCAAGTAGCCTTATCCATTGGGCATGGAGTCAAAACACAAAGACCAAACTTGAAACTGAAAATTGATTGACTAACTAAACTGACTTGAATATAAAAAAACCATACTGACGGAACCTACTTATGGCAGCAGACCATCGGGATCTTAGGGCCTTCACCTCGAGCTTAAAATCCTGATGATAACCACCCACCTGCTGAATATATATATATATATATATATAATCATGCGTAATGATCACTCTAGTGTAACCAATCCAGCAAAAGCTAGGCCACTCCAAGTGTCCACTAAACATGTATACATGGTCCATAAATATAATCAAACTCATCTCCCTTGATGATTGCAAAAACTTTAAAAAGGATCCTAAAACTCGTGAATGACTACCTTTTATTGATGCTCAACAACGAGACAAGAATCTTCTTCCTTTTTAGACATTTGTTGTTTTATAAAATGATGTTTTTCATTCTCAAGAGAAATAGATGTAGACTGCAAATTTTTAATGAACTTTGTAACGAGACTCCTGATGAACAAGACAATGAAGCCATATTCCTGATCAAATTCGTGTCATCTTAATTTTGAAGCTCATAGTTAACTAATGGAGAAGAACTTTGACTGCATATACCATCCACAACATCAGCTATTGGATTAAGGAGAACTGGAGAGGACTATTGAAACTTGTCATACATTGGTTCCAATGAGACTACATGATTTTCTATAAACTCTTCATGTTCCACACTTTCGGTTGCATTTTCAAACTGAATGTTGCTTGGTAACGGTGATTGTAGACTGAAAAAAGGTTCTATGTTACAAACAACATTCTCAACAACTTCAAGAGAAGGTTGCCAACTTCTTTCAACTTGCTTATTTGCTTCCTTGGTAACCTTATAGTTTTCTCTTATTATTTTGAAAGAAGAGAAACACAAAGGTAAGGAGTCTTGGTCAAGAATTTCATGGTCTTCTCCGTGCTCAACATCAAAACTGAAAGACTACTAATTTCTAATCTTAGGAAAGTTTTCTCTCAGTAATTGAAATGAAGTAAAATATAAAGGCAAATACCTTTCCCCTGATTTGAAATTTTTTGGATTCTCTTCATTGTTTTCATGATCGATATGCATAGGTTGAGTGCTACATATGAGCTGTTGTAATAAACCTTCTTCCTCCCAAAAACATGTCACTGATTTCCTTGTAGAGTCAGCCTCTATTTCAACAACATAATCATCATCGTATTGATCATACTAGGGTAACTCAGCATTATAAGGAATGACATAAAACATACACATTAGATCAGCAGATTGATCCTCCACGAGTTGATCTATAGATTCATCTTCATGACTATCCATAAATGAATACATAAACAATCACTTTCTGATCTATGGTAACTTAGATTAGCAACAGAATGGTTATGGTTAACAACCTCTTCTTCTTCTACAATAAGAGGGAAATTGTGTTTTTGAACAACAAGTTTATCTCTCATGATGATCTTTTGCATCATTTCTTCCATTGTTCTTACCAAAATGTCGAGTTTCACTTCTAAAGATGTTAGATGATCCTTCTCTATGTTCCCCCTCACTTCTTCTTTCAACTTTGACCTTTTGACCAGCATATTAGCTTCCACAGCGATTTCAATGTCTTGCATTTATTCAAGTGTGGTAGTGTTCCTTTCTCTCAATTGAAATTCCATTTCCGGATCAAAAATATCTAAGTAGTGTAAGAGAGATAAACCAGGTGGCAGTTTGATATCAACAGGGATTGAATGGTATACTTGATTGAATCTAGCTTAAAAGTGTTGCATTGTTTCTCCTGGTTGTCTTTCCAAATTATTATATTCTTCTAAAATCAAAAAAGTGTTGAAAATGCAACAAGATGATGGAGCTTAGTGAAAAGAAGTCGCCTTCACTAAGTGGACCCGCAGGCTATTTTTGGTGCAAAGTATATTTTTAGACTATGTCTATTTTTAGACATATTGATCATGGTCTGTGTTGCAAAATGCTATTTGTGGATGATTGGTCATGTTGGTAAAAATAGATGGACCTCTATTTTTAGACATATGGGCAGAGTCTATTTTTAGACTGCCAGGCTAAAGTAGAACAGTCGAATATTATTAGCTCTTAATAATATTTGGACTATCAACATTATCTTATTCTCTTGGAGCACTTCAGTTCGAGCTACGAATGTGGCACATGCAGCTGCCAGAAGGAAATACGTGTTTCTTATGGGTTACTTGAGCTATTGCATGAAGGACTTCAGTTAGAACTTCAGTGATTGAGTTCTGTGGAGTTG